>JAMKCH010021798.1:0-19874 GCA_023653785.1 Ophioderma brevispina | reverse complement strand
CTAATTTGCATAAAACTTATGTGCCATTTTTGCCCATATTTTGACGACACCGATTTAAGTAATAAGTTTTCTCTTGATAGAATGGTCTTCACCCTAACCCTATCTGTAGAGTTTTGCGCTGAGTATTTCACCCGTTTTCATGTGAGAGCGCAACATGATTTTCTTAGCCCTACACTGCAAAAACTGAGTATTAACTTTTACCACATGTGTGTTAATTTTAACACCATCCTAGTCAATACGGGACCAACACCACTGGTGTTAATTACCCCATGTTAGTGTTATATTAACACCATTTTTGGTTTACAATGTTGCTATGACAATGCTTGGTGTTAAATTACACCACATATGAGGTGTTAATCATTTTCTAACACGGCCAGTTTCAAATTGACACTACTGGTGTATTTTAACACTCTCCTGGAGTTAATACGGGACCACTCCCTCTTGTTTTAATTAACACCAAACTTTGGTGTTCACATTTATATTTGTACCGGTGTGATATTTTAGTAGAAAGTGCTTGATTTTGTTATTTTGTGCTTCTATTAAACTGCTTACCGCTAACGAAATCATAAACAGAACACCTACATCCATAATTAAAATTAAGCAGCAACACCGAGTGGTGTTAAATCCTAATTTCAACACCAGAAACTAACACCTACAAGCTTGACACCGACTTGGTGTTAAAATTTTAACACCCCAAGTTTTTGCAGTGGTATGTGTAAAATTATATGGTCGACCCAAATGGGGTACTTTTCGCTCATAACTTCCAACCAAATATCCCTTTAGCCCTAAGATTCACACGTAATAGAAAAATAGTAGCTTCTTCAAATACCAAAGTTGACCACTTCCGGTACAATATGGAGTATGGGAAGGATGCTATTAGCGATCAGGCCACGGCCCGTTAACTCTTGAGTCTTCCTTGCTGTCCAACATAGGACGGCCGAGTACTTGAGGTCTACCCTTTTTGAGTTGGGTCCGTGTGTACTGCAGATAGGTTGCTGATTCTCTTTCCTCATTATTGACGCCATGTAATTCCATCCGATCTCGTTGGCCTTTAGATTTTGGCCGACTTATCTTGCACATTCTCAAATGATGTATAGTAGATTTGTAGTGGTCTTGGCAGCACCTATCACACCCTGTGAGATGCTGACTTGGTGATGTCTATATGCTTGGCCGCCTTTTTATGCTGCTGTCCTACCTATTACTCTCATGCTATTACCAAATGACCCCCTTTAAAATGTTCACATACTTAATGACCCCATTTTCTTCTTTCTGCTATCCATTTATCACAAGTTGCATAAAATTGTCCACATTTTTTAAAGAATTACCAGGTAATCCCATTAAAATACAAATTGGTCAAATTATAAATTTTATAATATATGTGAAAAAATGTAATTCCTATGGTATTTTGACATCTTTGGCACCATAGTTTTATTTCCTTTTGGCGGCATTTAAAACAAATTGAAATGTATGTTTACATGGTTTTTTTTTTAGATCAAAGGTACATTTCTAATGTATTGACCCTTGTTTCGATTTGAAGGCTGTAATCTTATAAATTTGTGTCAGGTATTTTTGAAGATGTTCACGTTTTTGGCTGCCATATTTGATGAACGTCATGTTACATTTTAGAAGTATCCGAAATACATTTAGTTCATGTCTATTTTTTATTGCAGGTATTGCTTTTTATATTGCATATTTTAAAATTATTAGATTTGGCTTCCATTTGAATTTGGAGTATGACTCAATGTTTACAAGTGCCATGCATTTTGTTCATTGGGTCCTATAGTATTCTGTACTCATATTTTGATAAAATATGGTTGAATAGATAATTATCATGTATGTCGACGCCACTGCAGTACGAAATGCTGATGCTTCATCATATATAAAATCACAGAATGGTTTGTCCGGTAATGCGTTTTAAGACCTTAATTCCACCATTCTTTGATACATTATCCTGCTTCAATCGTTAATTGATTATCTTGTGATGAGCAACTTAAATTCAAAAACCACTCCATTCATTGGCAAAATACTGAGCGAAAAAACAATAGTACGTCCGAATTGTGCACGCAGTTAATGCCGAATTTGGCACCATTCGTTGAAAATAATTGTCCGAGCCGAAGGACAATTATTTTCAACGAATGGTGCGATCTTCGGCCATTAACCTTTACATAAGATATGTTTGGTAGAATGTTACTTCCAAGTGTTTTGAACTCTCTGATAGGCCCTTACTGGTTTCGAAACTTCTCTTTCAAAGTGCACGTTTTTTGCACCGTAAAGTAAGATGCATACAGTAAGGGAATACATGCGAACAAAAATTGGAGATATTCGGGTTTTTTCCATGGAAGATGGTATAAAGTCGGAATGGATAAAAAGCCACAACATTGCAAGTGGCCCTAGCATATTTGCATCAAGAAATGATTTTGCAGAAGATCACAGACGGGTATCACAGTCATGCACAGACGTTGGGTGGTTGTCTTATGTAGCAGTACAAGTCCACTGGTTCCCATTTTTAAGAATAAGGATATGGATGCCTGCAAGGAAATCCATTACATTTCCTAATGAGCTATATAGAACAAGTTCAAAACACACTTTTTGATGTGACAGCCTTATACCCATCACAGTGGATAACTTCTCAGTCAGTTGAGTGTAAGATGATCTGACTCATGGCTTGAGAGTATAGACAGTAGTGACAGGTAACAGCAGTGTTTGTAACATGTTAGGGCCTGTATCTTGAACTAGGTCGGCATGACTGTTACACACGGCAATTGTATCTGTTAGCAGTTTTAATACTAGGGCCATAACGATTGGCAGGAATGGATTGGGCAGTCAACAAAGATAAGTGACGTAGGAGGGTTAAACGGTCTATTCAATAGAAGCCATGTTGGGGACAAGATAGACGCATTGCAGTACTACAACATTCACCTGTCAATGATCCTGTGCAATCGACTTAACATGGTCGATTGACAGCTTAATGTATTTGAGTCCTGGAAGATGCATCTGTCCACCACATGTCTGGTGCTGACGTTTCATATGACTACGGTCTATACATTATTGTAAATGCCAAAATGACAAGCGTTGTTTTAAACCTGTTTCATGTAAGTTCGAAGCTTGAAATCTCGAGTGCAATGGGCGGTGTTAAAATATTAGGATTATTTGATGATAAATTACCCAGAAAGTTCCACATTGCTGAACAATCATAACAGGAACTCCTGTAAAACCAGTGAGGTAAATAAGAATAATTTACTGGTGGTTACGGCCAATTTAATAATTGTCCAAAAGTAAGGAAAAATAATTTTTAAGGGTGGGTCAACTTAATTTCCAGAATTCCTTCCACAAAATTTCTATTTATAAAAAAAAAAACAACAAAAAGCTTATAGTGTAAACAATGGGTTTCTGTACACTATACAAATAGAAAGAGACACGAGGACATTCAAAAGTCACTCCATTTTCAAACCTCTTGTACTATTTAGAATGCTACCAATGTTTTTAAATCGCAACTGATTGAAGTGACATAAGCCCAACTCCGTTCTCTATGTATAAAAGATGATTTAGTATTTTGCACCTCATGGGCTGATTAGACAGAAAAACAAGTTCAAAATGTTTTTTTTTTGTCCCTTTTGTTGTCCAATATACCTTCCAAACGTTCTCGGTGGGTGTTTCACTGAACATCGCTCATTTGACAATTTTATAGTAGTGGCAGATTATAACAATTAAAAACAAAATGATTTTATTTTTTTTCTTTACAGATATTAAATGGTAAAATTATAATATTATTAATTCAATATTGTTTTTTCAACCCTTTTAGTATTATCATGAATCTAACTTTGACTGCAAAGACCTAGTCTACCCCTCCCCACTGCGATGAGTGAGCCGTATTCAAGTGGGTCACCATTACATCATATGCATCTTGAGGCCCCCGTTTCCGGAGTCCAATAAGATCACATCCACATGTTTTCGTAATAATAATTCATTTGAAAATAATATATAGCTGCTCAGTAACTCAGTCCATTATTTGGAGGAGCAGCTTTTGGGTTAAGATACTAGAGTGGAGGATTAGCAAAAACAAAAAAGGAACACAAATACAAAGTTGTGAAATAGGCATTTAAATTTTGGAGCCATTAAGTGCATTTTGTTTTGTTTTCATTGATGAATTCATAAAAATTTGGCTTTTTTTTTGCGACAAAAAATTGCCAGAGAGATATTATTACTTTTAATACAGGTGATCCAAAATCATAAGTTGTTTAAGTGAGTATAGAGTAAAACTGATTACAAACTACCATTAGTTTGAATTAGGCCTGATCTCAAACATGTTGAACGCTAAAACACATGGTATTAAATCGCAATTTAAAACGCCCCTAAAATAAACACAATCCTCAAAGCATGGTTAACTTTTAAACGCTGTTTAATTTTAGCCGAAATCGTTTTAAAACAGTCTAAAACGTTGTGTTAAACTTGGTCCGGGGGTAGTTTTAAGGCGTGTTTAACTCACGTTTATCAAACGCTGATATTTTCAGCTAATGTGATACTCGTGGTCTAGACCAGTGTCTCCTTTATTCGCTTTTATCTTTCTTTTCCGGTCCCACCCTCGTTGATTTCTTTCGGTCCATTTTTCCTTTGCTTCTATTTTTATGCTTGTGTGTATCTGTATTATAGTATTGACTAACAGCAAGTGCAGCAACAGCGAATACAACAGTTTTAAATAGGCCAGGGCTTTTGTCTCTATAACTGAGCAATTCTACAAGCTCCTACATAACGCGACATTTTGAAATTTACCCGTGGGGTTCCTGCATCGCATTTACAACTACGGAAGCCATTATCTGACGTAAATGTTCACGCGCAAGTAATAGATAGGCGAAGATATGTCACAGTTTAGTGGATGATATTACGGTGTTTAAATACCGTGGTTAGCTAAACGACTAGTAAAAAATTACCTCGGTTTTTTAACCTGGGCGTTTAGCTAACCACAGCTGAGGCCTAACCACCGTTATTTTAAACCTCGTTTGAAAATATGGCCCTTAAAGGTCAGGGACATTGCTTTAAGGTCCATGGACACGATGAGTGAATTTCTTAATTTCTTACCATTTTCGTACCTCCAACAGTATCCTGATCACCTAGCAAACACAGATTTTTAAAAGTAAACATCGAAAAGTGTTAAATTTCAAGGACAAAAATAACCCACGGGACCGGCCGTACTCTGTTTTCGCGAACGCGTCTCAAGATGCTGAGTTGGATTTGACCCGTAAGGAAGTCAGAGTAGCAAGTGTAAACAAAGCGCACACGTGGGCTAACCGCACCATGTCACACGTGCACAGTGCCGTGCATAACGGCAGGACCAATAGGACATAGACACCATGACGTTATCATGGACACATTGCTTGACGACGAAAACAACAGCCGTTAACAATACAGCGTATTATTATCGTAATTGTATGGCACCAACTCAAGAAAAAATTATGCCATACAACAATACCACCCTTACCGCGAGAAGTTCACTGTGTACGTATAAATGCAAGAAAAATGGGGCCACGCGCGAGAGTGTTTTGTAGGGGTTCACGCGTGACGGACCAGGACCGCGTATGCTACTCGGAGTCCTTCATGGGTCACGATGCAAGCGCGATAATCAATTTTGTTATTGGATTTCCTTTGAAAAGATTGTCTGAAAACACATGATATTATGCCCAATTTTCATCAAATCTATTGTTTCTCAACTACTGCTTCATGCAGATTTTACATTGCTACCAATACATACTATGAACTAAGCATTTTTTGGTGGTATTATAAGTAGGTTTAAAGCATGTCCCATGGACCTTTAAACCAACTATAATACAACCAAAAAATGGCTTTATTCACAGTATGTATTGGTATCAATGTAAAATCTGACCTGAAGCAGTAATTGAAAAACAGTAGATTTGATTAAAAAAATTGGGCATAATATCATGTGTTTCAGACAAGCTCTCAAAGGAAATTCCAAAACGAAAGTGATTATCGCGCTGGCAGGTGCCCCATGAAGACGTCAGAGTAGCAATACGAGCCTGGTCGTCACGCGTGGAACCCCATAACAATAAACACGCTCGCGCGTGGCCTTTTCTTGCATGGATACGTACACAGTGGACTTCTCGCGGTATGGGTGGTATGTGTTGTATGGCTAATTTGCTTGATTTGTGCCTTAAAATTACGATAATACGCTGTATTGTTGGACGGCCTGTTTTTTCGTTGTCACAGCAATGTGTATTGAAGTCATGCATTGTGTCGATGTCCTATTGGTCTTGCTGTTATGCACGGCACTGTGAACGTGTGACGATGTGTGTGCGTTTAGCCCACGTGTGAGCTTTTGTTTACAACTGCTACTCTGACGTCATTAACGGGGTCAAATCCAACTCCAGCTTCTTGAGACGCGTTCGCGAAAAACAAGCAGAAGGGCCGTCCGTGGGGTATTTTTGTCCTTGCAAAAAATTTTATTTAACACTTTTCCATTTTACTTGTTAAAATATGTGTTGCGATCGTGATCAGAACTGGTGAGGTACGAAATGTAAGAAATTAAGGAAAGTCTACTCAGCCGTGTCCATGGACCTTTAATGTTTGGTTTATAATTTAAATCAAACAAAAAAAGAGCAGTTGCCGTTCGGTTGTGGACCGGGGTACTATGCAAACAAACATCCCTTTATATTTTGGACTTGTATTTGCAATTTTGGTATTAGCGTTCCATTCCACCAGGCCTAAGAACTAAGGAGTAATAGTTACTTACCCCGAGTCATGAGGTGATCTTTTTTTTTATATTATACACACAAAAGACAGGAATTTCGCATCTTCCAATAAATTACAATATAAATACCTTCCTCTATCTTTTTGTCCTTTAAAGCTGGTGATCTTCATTTAATTAGTATAGACCTTTGGTAAAGTTTGTCACCCAACTTCATGAAATCCCATAATTGTTAGGTGTAGAGTCACACAGCAAGCTATTCAGAATTGACTTTACTCCAGTGACTATTTTATTAGTAGCATTCATTAATTTAGATGAAATACTGCACTCAATATATTTTGGGTCAGGATAATATACTGGGTGGGTCAAATAGTACTGGTGGGCCATTTTGGGTAATTGGTCAGCATGATTTGGGTGGGCCAAATAATTAACTGGGTGGGTCATGGTCCACCCACTTTCTATGGGATTTGTATCATCCCTGTGTAAACTGTAGTTGAATGAAATGCTTGTTTCCAGTTTACTCGTCACCAAGAAATAAACTTCAGATCAGACTGTATAATCAAACAAAAGACATACGAACACTGTCAGAGATATTTTGGAATGATTAAATGAGTGATGACAAGGATTGTAAGATGAATACAAAATTGACAATCCCTTTCATTGTGATATACACTTATACCAAGCCCGAAGGCTAGCAAGGGGTTGGGGGGGGGGCAGTCGTCCCCACCCCAATAAAAAAAACAAGGGAAGGACATAGCGATAAGAAATGAAGGAGGACACCTCCTATACTCATTATAGTTATATTTCTCATCAATTTTGAATGTGTTGTCTGTACAAGACTGATCATGTTGCAAGGTGTTTTTTATCCATAAAATTTCACAGGATAAAATTTTGATTTTTGAAAAAAATAGAAAAAGTTTGAGAAACTTCAGGGGTATACTCTCTGGAAAAAGCAAAAGCTTAGGCACCTCCGTTACAATGACCAGTTATGACTTAATGAAGAAACAGGAGATGTTGCATAGCTGCCCGTGTTATAGAGCTGTAAAATGATGCTTAGATAGACATTTTGTCCTCATAAGCTACAAAGAGGCATAATGAGGCAGCAACAAAACCCAAATACCTATTGTAGTGCAAGAGTGCCAAGATTTGGATTACATAATCGTCTTCATGCACACCAAGCAAACTCTTTATGCAACACAATGACCCGCAATCTTATGGCCCATGGACGCGCTTTATATCATGAGCAAGTAAACTCACAATCACATATTAAAATCCCAATTCACGGGCACAGTTGACTAAGCTTTAATTCAACATAGATTGAGGCAAATACCCCCACTGCATTTTAGTATTATTATGATACCCAGAAGCTGCATGGCCAGCGGTTATTAACATTGTCCATCCAAGGATACTGAAATGAGCCCTTGGTAGATAGCATGGCTATACCTCGTGTAGTGTGGTATGGCATGTTATATAGGTAATAGGGTGTTGTTGTTTTTGGACATTCCAGTTAGTGTTCAGGCCCCCCCAAAAAACAAAATGCAAAAATGGGGTCTGTCCCCCCCAAGAACCAGATGCACTCACAATAATGTTGCTAATTAATATAACACACATTCCTTGCAAAGCGGCATTTGGGTTCTTGGGGCGATATTAGACTTGATGAAATGTGAGTATGTATTTGGTATTTTGAATTTATAAAATTATAAATTTTAAATAAAAGACACTTGTTGAGAAGTTATGTGAAGTTGAACTTTTTGAAACCAGCAAAGGGTAAACCTTGAGCATGTCGCTTTATAGTGGGGATGTTCTAAATTCATCCGGTCTCATGAAAACTATAGAGGGCGTCCTTCATCCTTATCCGGCGATGTCATTTACTTTAAACGGACCCTGACACAGTATCCTTTTTAGACGATGGTTTACAAAGCTTTACCATCTTGTTTTTCCATAGATAGTTTAAATAGTAGCATCAGATGGATATTGATAAATGCAATCATATTTTTGTTCCTCGCAGCGGTGAAATAAATCACTTATCTGATGCCATAAAGCAAATATATCCTTAAATTTCTTTCTTTCATTGAAAAAACAAGATTATATTTGTATGTGAAAAAGCCTCGGTCTCGACAAATCCATGTTGCAGAGATCGCTATTTCTGTTTGTAATTGAATGCTTTGGTCATATTTTGTTAAATTTCTCCCGGGGTTCTCGCTCTGTCTTTTGGCTAGGGATGTGCGGCCTGAGGTTTGTACCACTCTCCGAAAATAAAACCAAAATGAAACAGATTGCCACCCATCCTTTAATAATACAGACTCTACCGTGGTCTCTTTCGGGCTAATGGACATTGCGGAGTATGAATACCCCCATCAGGGGACGATTTTTGAAGAAAAAGGCAGCTGTGGAAATGACATGATGTGGGAAGGCTGCACTTAGGCAAACCACCGCATAGTGGAGGTTTGGGGCGAAGCGCCAGAAGCTGGGGCGAAAACTGTTAAAAATGTATTTTCAACTATTTATTGAGCCGTATGGCAGCACTTCGTTGCAATCTAGTAATGATTGATCACTGGTATGGTAAAATTGTCAGAAATTGCAACCGAATGCAAGCCATTCGTATTATACCAAACGGGGGTTGAAAATGATGTTCTTTTTCGACTGCACATGCCCATAGCCCACACCCATGTTCCAAGAAGAACCCTCCAGGCTCCCCCGGCATTTCTCAATCCCTGCAATGTCCCTATTTGTCAAAATTATTCCGACCATGATGTTCAGTTACTATTTGACGCGATCACGTTAACATACTACACTGTCAGTGTAAGCAAGATGCCAGCGTACAGTGTACTGCGCCGTTGCAGTGTACATGCATATACTTTGCTGATGGCATGTCGGGTTTAGGGCCAGTTCAGCTGAGGCATGCTATAGACAAATGTAAAACTTAGACACAGCACGGCCTTAATTTCTTGATTTTCAGCGCCCATAGTTGTCCATTCTTTACGAGAAAACACTGAATAAACAAAATAATGACGTTTGAGAAGTTTTTTGGTTATAAAGGAGTGTGATTTTCTCGTCTAAAATGAAAACGAATTTAGCGTACTGACTTATAAGGCAAGTAAAAAAGAAAACGAGTTGCTCCATCCCGCCCGACTCCGATGTTTTATGCCGCCCCGGATTTTTTGTTATTTGCGATTTTCAAAAATTTCAGAAAAAAAACCCCGCACAAATAGCAATTTATTCGGAGATGGTTGTTGGTTTTGTTTGTGTGTATCATAAAAAAGGGACGGGCCAAAAGCATCCATATTGTCATTACATGCCATCAGTTATACTCAACTTGCAAATATTTGTGATTTTTATACCTTGAGCAGCCATATTTAGCTTGGCGGCAATGTGGAAAAAAATGAAAACTAGTAAAAAGTAAGCCTGCCTCCTCCTTTTTTTGGAAAAAAACCCGGATGAGAAACTCGTTACTGATTTTACTTGGGCCTAAATGAAATGCATCGTAAAATGTTCAATGTATGTGCACAGGGGCGCGCCAGGGGGGTGGGGCAAGGGGGGCGGCCACCGCCCCCCCTGAGATTTTAAAATTTAGAAAAAAAGGGGCTTTTGCGCAAAAAAAAAATTAGAGGGTTTTGAAACAAATGAGTTAATTTTGTACGTTTCGCCCCCCCCCCCTATGATGTTTCGCCATTCTATGAATTTTACCCGAGGCGCCCGGCCCCCATGTATGTGCAGTTTTTGCTGTTTCTTCATTTTTAATTCTTTAAAAAAAAAAAAAAAACAATACAATTAAAAATTCATTTCAAACGCCACGTTCAATTTGCAACATAGCTGTTAGAATCCCCGGGCTAAAAATATAATTTATTGGTTTTCATGTCAGTGGCTCAGTTAAATAGGAAATTTCCTTTCGGAAATTAAATTAGTTTTACACGTTTAATAAGGGAAAAAATCTTCCTTGTAAATTCGCTGGCTCTGGAATTAATTATGTCAAAGAGGCATTTTCACTGATTTTCGTGGAAAAATAATGGTTTTTTTTTTTTTTACAGGCGTTAATATTTATTTAGACCAAAATGTAGCTTGACACACCTATATACCGGATTCGTACAGAGATATCAAACTCAGGGGCTAATCAAGTAAACTAAGTATCAAAAATGGTTGAAATCCTAGAAACCTACACTCTTGGAAAAATACTTCCCTTTTAAGACCTTAAGAGAGCGCGTTGTTTCTCATTTTTTGCAAACATGCCAAGTATGATCTTGTATATACATGCAGAATGAGAGTTTTAAAACTCTTTTCGGTTATCTTCAATTTAGCCCAAAACCAACGAACAATTGCGTTCAATTACAATTTACGAACAGTATTCATTTTTGTTAATGAATGAAATATTTATATAAGCTTATATATAATTGCAAACAATAATGGATGATTAAAGGCAAAAAATAATCATATGTTCATCATGGTAAGAAACATCGCGTGATGAGCTCATCAAATGATAAAAACAGATCCCGATGTGTTTAAAACATACATGTTTCGATGCTGCATGTTAGTTTAAAAAAAAATTCAGTGCATGTTGAAAATATGTATGACCGTAGATTGCGTCGTAAGTGATATCACTTGTATGTTGGTCGGTCCCAGTCCCTCAACTCAACATTAAAAGTGGTAACATGTGAGTTCTAAATTCGAGGAGGAAAAGGTGTTATATTTTTTCACTGTCATCAGAACGCGAAATCACGAAAAAAAGGGGGTATTCTGAACATCAGTCTCCGCGAAATTTTTAAAAAAAAGGCGGAATTTAACAGGAATGGTCGTGGTCGACTTCAAACTTTTACGGACATGTTTATCTTGGTTGCAATTTTCATTTCAGTTAAATTCAGTATACGGTTTGTAATTAATCCCCTTAAGAACACCGGATCATTTGGGAGTACAGCAGACACAAGTACATATTGATACTTGTATGTTTTGTTTTAAAATGTTAAAATTATAAGAGTCATTGAAAAGGGGCGTCTGCAAAATCTTGTCATTGAAAACCTTGAAATAGGGGGTTAAACCCTGATTTTGTCATCGATTTTGCAAAAAAGGGGGGGAGAAAATCAATGAAAAATCATTGGAAAGGGGGGTTTTGCAAAAAATGAGAACTCGCATGGTTCACCACTTTCTTGTTGGAGTGAGAGGGACCGGGGTGGGGTACACTGTATTATACCGTGTCTGACTATCGTTGCCTTGCATCTGGACGTCTTCAACAAAATGATTCATAACGTGTGTCCTCCTTCCAGCAAATATAATTCGAGACACGCACTTTGAGTCGACAATCGGATAGTTGCATAACACGACAAATTATAAGCTCATTCGAGATCCGATTTTTGGCGCTACATCAAATGATTTATACACTAACCCAAAATAACGTTCGGAAGAGTTCATTAAAACAGAAACCAAATTGGTACTGTTATTGAAACCAAGTTTTTAATCATATATGCAAATATTACTGTTACTAGGGGTTATTATTTTAATTTTGAGATCCCTGAAAACCGGACTATGGAAAGTATTTTTGCATGTTTATGACCACTTATAACGGTCTTAACACTGCAAAAACAGTGCGTAGAAGGGAAATTAAAAACTTGTTCTACATTTTGCACCACGTTCTACAACATGTTGAAATATCTGTTTAATATCTAAACACTTATATCTAACAATGTTTAAAATCAAACTGTTTAGGGATTTGACATGAGATTGTACAATTTTTTTTTTTTGATGACAAGCGTTTAGGAATGAAACATGTCAAATATCTAAACTAATTTGCACACAAGTTTAAAGTTTGTCTCATCTTAAGTTGAAGGTGACGTCACTGAGACTTTTATGTTGCGCGCATGAATCGCGCGCGCTATGTTGGAATCATAGCATGATACGCCCGCAAATAAAGGCGGCACGATCGAAGACGCTAGTGGGAATGCAAAGACGCATAATGACGTCACCCTTCAAACTGAGGTGAGTACAAA
Source organism: Ophioderma brevispina (assembly GCA_023653785.1). Taxonomy (NCBI): domain Eukaryota; kingdom Metazoa; phylum Echinodermata; class Ophiuroidea; order Amphilepidida; family Ophiodermatidae; genus Ophioderma; species Ophioderma brevispina. Next base: position 7,202 of record JAMKCH010021798.1, on the reverse strand, counting down.
GATATAATGTTTTTGCAGGTTAACCTTCCGGTAAATGTGAATTGGTGTTAATGAGGCTGTATATGTCAACGTTTTATTCCTTTATAAATCTTGCCAAAAAATTATGTGGGAACCTCAAATATTTGACCCATATGGCATTCTATGCAGTTGTGTCATAGTCCCAATCAGGTGATGAGGACAAAAAAAAAAGCAAATGTAATTTCAATATAAAATTATTAGAACAATATTTCGCGTCCGGAGGCTGTTCCGGCCCAAATAAAACATGCACATTGCTTGAAAATCAGTTGCTAACCATTGCAAAAAAATTGCTAACCAGCGAGTACTCGACTCGTGGCGCTTTGACACGGGCGATTCCGAGTTGAGCCATTGTTATTTTGGCGCGTTGCTACGGGGCGATTACGCGTTGTGCATTGTTATTTTCAAAAATTCCATGAAAAGACAGTACAAGCAAGGAGGAATTAAAAGTACCCAGCAACAGTCCCAGCCATTGCCGAGGTATAGTACACCCATAGTTTAAGTCTCAATATACATGATTTAAGGTATTAAGGGTATTACATTTAAGTTCAAATGGCCTGAGCTGTGTCTCCCAAAAGGGGAGGCAAAATTCACAATTTTTAAGACCTAGGCACCTGTTCCACACACACACAAATTTCGCGCAATCATGATTTGATGAGATGAAATTAATAAAATTTATAATTCTAGGACGTTATGAAAATTATAGTAGTAGGCCTATACGATACCTTTTCAATTCGCAAACTAGGGTCTTACTAATGAAATAGGCCGTACCCAAAAACGGAGGGAGGGTGAGATTTTGCGATCAATCACCATGGTTTCAGGACGTAGGCCATGTTTACATGGAGTTGGAGCTTGCTTGGAGCTTCAAAAATCCACGAGGTTGTTTTGTTTTTTTTTTGGGGTGGGGGTTTTGGTGGGTCAAGTTCTGGGACGGTTCCTCGACATGTGCGTATGCATGTTTACTTGTGGATTGTTGTTTTTGAATTAGGCTATGTTATGTTTTTCATTGTTAACCCGTCATTCTAATGTTAATTAGCATGTTTTGCTCGATATTCCCCGTAACTTGGTTGCAGTACCGCCAATTCGGGTCTGCGACTTCACCGCAAAACGCAGGGCGGATTATAGTAGATTCAAACCCATCGTGTCCACTCTAGTACTTTACGGACTATTGCATTGAATGAGGGATGTGCAGTGGATGGAAATTAAACACATTCCACGCTAAATCTATGAAAGCATTAAGTCCGATAGCAAGAAAAAAAACAATTATGTGCAGGGCTTAATTGAAACCATTAAAAGTCAACGTAAACCGCCTTATAGTACATTAACTCTCAAAACACTCTAAGGCGGAACTTAGCATGTGCTTCAATGGTATGCAATTGTAACAGGTGAGATTGAAACGTTACTGACTTTGACGCCCGTGTTTAGCTGTGTTTGGATACAGAGAACACAGTCTTGGCACTCTCCATAACTTGAAAGCCAGATAATCTTAGTTTCTTCATGAAACGGGTGAACCGGGCCACATATTCTGCCTCCTCTCCCAACTATCGACGCTGTCCAAAACTTTTCCTTCGGGGACACATGGGTGAATCTACTATAACAACCTAATAAACTATGTTTGAGCTGATGGCTACCCAAAATTTTGATACAGCTTGTGGCGTTGCAACGGTACTCTGTTGGTTATTTTTGTCCGCTGTCCTCTGTTACAAATGCGAAAACAGAATATTCGCACGGTTGCTCTCTATAAGCGCACACATTAATAATTGCACGTAGCCAGATCAGAGATTTTATAACAAAATTATTCGCACGTAAGCTCTATTAAACAGCCTTCGAAATCCACGACGGATTTCAAGTCCATCCATCTATATGATTTTTTGATACAGCCTGTAGGCCTAAGCTTTACAGCAGAATATTTGCTCCTGGCTCTGTTTAGAAATGCTACAACAGAATATTCGCATGGTAATATGCTCTATTATACGCGCTACAATAAATAGTTTGCACGTAGCCCTAATCAGATTCTACAACAGAATATTCGTACGGTAGCTCTTTTAAAAACGGCCTTCGAAATCCACGACGGATTCAGTCCACCATCCTATATTGATTTTGATGCCCTGTAGCTTTTTACAACAAAAATTTGTACGGCACTCTGTTACAATAGTAGCTAAGCCACAACAGAATATTGTGCAACGTACTTCTGTTCCAGATGCTAGGCCTATATAACAAATATTTGTACGGTATCTCGATTACGGAGCTCAATCGAAATCCACGACAGACTATTCTAGGACAGTGCCTCGACATGTCCGCATACATTTAGTTTGGGGTCGATTGTTGTTGATGTTGCTGTTGTTGTTGCTATATTATTGTTGTTGATGTTGTTTGTATTTTCTTTTTGGAATAATACGCTGATGCTTTAATCCACAAGGATGTTCTAGGAGTATGCTCCGCTACTTTGGCGATACCCCGGTCCTAAACTCGAAATGAACCTACATCCGTTGCGAGTTTACTCAAACTGATGCGTTGCGTGCCCGAACTTCAACAAGTAAATTATTTTTTTTAGAAATAATACATAGGCCTACAACCGATTCGCATGGATAAGGCAAAAAAAAAACAAGTTTGTTTCCGAAGAAATGTGAAAAAATGCAATTGCGAAATGCGTTATTTTTCTTTCTTTTGTTTTTTTGTTAGAAAAATGCTATGCGAATGCGGTTTTTCTTTTTTTTGAATGCATTTTTAGGCCCACGTTTTTCAATTTTCGGCGACATTCGCGGCCAAATTTCATTTGTTTTTGAATGTTTTTACAAAAAATTTGAAGTGATGTTAAAAACCTACACAAAAAAAATATGCGGTCAAAAACCATTTTAAAAAAATGCGCGCGCTCTCTGATACAAAATATTTGTTTTTTTTGGGCCCGCTACGCACTACAAAAATATATTTGACGGGAGAATAGTCTATGTATGTATTTCAAAAACGTTCTGGAGTGCTCTAGGAAGAATGTATGCTAATATCAATTATATACATTTACTGATATTTAATTTTTTTTCACTGCATATAGTACTAACACGTTTAGTTCTTAGTTTCTTTGCAGCTTTTTTAAATTGTCGATAGAGGTACAGAACGGAATACAATATGCCTAAAAGAAGAAACGAAAACGTCTTATCGAGGAAAGGAAAACATCAGATGCACATCGAATGTCTTTAGCTAGATCGAAAGAACCGCCAGAAGCGGTTACAACAATTGAGAGAGCATCTTACTATAATTCAAAAAATCATGTATTATAATGATGTTTTGTTCCCTTGATCACGCCTTCAGTTTTTCGTCAACATTCGACCAAATTTAACCATTTATAGTTCTAATAGTGGAGGGAAGTGTCTAAAGGAGAGCTTTTCTAAAAATCGATAACGTTACCAAGCAAAAAATATTGAAAAACATACAGACAAATGGTCAATTACAGGCACCTACGGCTGCGTGTACGCATAATTTTTTTGCGGCAACAGCGGCAAATATTTTGCTTTCGTTGCCGCTGCATGGCCCTACACGGCTCTGACCGGTCAAAGTTGCACTGGAGAGTTAGAGCTTCAAAAATATTATGGATATTCTTCAACGTTTTTTGCACGACGGAAATGTGAGGGACCACGGGGATGTTGTTGCTGCATGGCCCCTGCATGGCGGACCGGGCAAAGTTGCACGGGCGAGTTTGACGGACAGGAAATCGGACACTTTTAGTAAGTTCATTCTTCAACGTTCCTGCACGACAGCAAGTAAATCGACACGGGGGAGGGAGTTACGTAGCGTATTTATGGGGAGAGAGAGGAGAGAGCAGGAGAGCGAGATGAGAGATGTGTCGAGAAGGAGGGCCTCGACTCCATGGGACTTTTTCACAATTGAGAGAAAGAGAGAAAGAAAGATGTGTGCATAAGGACATTGGTTTTTATAAATTCCCGCTAGGTATGCAGAGGATTAATAAAGCACTGCCAAAATTATTTTCAAACTGTACGGGTAATAACAATGGACTTGTACTTCAGATTAAAAAGGAGTTCAGGGGGCTCATTAGTACCATCTAGAAGGACCCTCGTTCCTCGCCTGTGTCAGTCCCCCCCTTGTGGGACCGAGCGCGGAGCAGCGAGGCTATGCGTCGGGGGGCTGGTGAGTGGGAGGGGGAGAGAACGAGGAGGTCAATCAGATGGACTGCCGCGCGGGGGTCTAGGTCAGTGGGAGCGAGAACCAATTCGGGTCCATCTAGATGGACTAGTGCTCAAACCCGATAAGATTGAGCTATTTTTCCATGACGCAAAGCACAATTTACTTGTCCTCTTTAACGAATAATAAATCTGGGCTTCTACGTTCAATAAACGTTGACATATATTTCATCATTTTGTTTCCAAATAGGCATATTAGGCAACAAAGATGAACCAAAAAAGCAGGAAAGAAAGTTGTTTGGCAGTATGTGACCTAAACATCTGTTGTGCAGAAGAAGAAAACAAAACTTAAAGGAAACTTGCGCGGAAACCCCAGTTCTTTTCAATTTACCGTAGCATAGGTCGCTAGACCCCCTTCTGTGGATAGTTTTTAAACTACATGATGGTAAACATTTGAATAGAAATGAAGGTCCCGCCCAAAAATAAGTATGGATTGGTCCTGCACAAAATGTTAGGTCACAGGCTTACCAAGCAAACATTCCGACCCGTGAGTTTTGTTACATTATTTCTTTTTTCAAAAATGATGAAAGATAGTCAACAATATTGAACTACAGTAGAACCTCAAGTTTATTTTTATCGCGAAAGAGGCCAGAGCTGGCCAGCTCAATCCAAACTGGATAGGACGTTCATATAGAAGTCCCAAGTATACAAAAGAGTTGCAAGTGATTCCGTTGTCTGCGCTACTGCACAAATCATACAGTGCATGACAGGATCAAAGGAATGCTTCATTTGCGTACTTGAGACTTTCTATGTGAAACGTTTACCCCAAACTGGGGCGGGGGATAACCAGTCTAACACCTGACATCTACCAATTGATATGGACAATAACAAAGGCTCTTGCTAGTTCCAACTCTAACAAAGGGGAATCTGTGAAAGTCTTGTTCCGATGGCTGAATATATATCAGGGTGGATTACTGTTCAATAATGCCATTATTTGCCTTCACACTAAAACAACGTGGTCATTTCCGTGGTAAGTCCAACTATGGCAACTTACTCCGAAATAGTGGTCAATTTTTTGACACGAAAAGGGTCAATTTTGAATTTGGAATCACTAATCGGGGTCACAAAAAATACGAACTTATAAATACAAACCCATTCGTAACCCGGGGACCGTTCGATATTCCGACGTGTCATTGCACTCCGAACGGTTTTTTCTCCGAACGGTCCTTACTCCGAACCACTCATCTATGGACAGCTTCATAATTCGAAAAGGTTTTTGTTCCGAAGGGCATTAGTCCGAAGTTCATCACTCCGAAAGGTCGTTTCACCGAATTTTCGGAATATCAAACTTTTAAAAAAAAAAAATTTTATCTCCGATCGATCATTTGTCCAAGGGCTCAGTGCGCCGAAAGATTTTATTCGAAAGGGTTCTTATTCAAAATGAAATAAGGGTCATTAATCCGAAAGGATTTGATCCGAAAGTTTTTTACTCCGAAAGGTCATATTCCGAAGGTCGTTTCTCGAATTTCGGAGTATCGACCTTTCGGAAAATAAAAACTTTCCGGAGTAAAAAAACAATTTTTTCATTTAATAGGATATTTACTCCGAAAGGTCACTATTCCGAAAGGTCGTTTGTCGGAATATCGACCTTTCGGAATTAAAATCTTTCGGAGTAAAAATCCTAATTTTTTTTTGCATAGGTTTTTTTCTCTTTACCCTGTGAAACCTAGGGCTAAATGGTTGTTTGGTTTTGGATGTTACGCGCGAAAAAGTGCCGATTTGGTCGCGTATTTAATTTTACACGATTAAACACCAGTTTTTAGATCTCACATAAAACACGGCTTGAAATATCAGGCGCAAACCAACAGATAGGGTTATGGGGTGAAGGCCATCTATCAAGATTAAACCGTTAACACTTAAATCGGATTTTAATCCTTGAAAACTTTTAAAATGATGTCTAAAAATTCTGGAAAAACGTACATGACCGTCGAAAAGAGTAAATAAAAAATCCTATGAAATAATAAATTAGGTTTTTACTCTGAAATGTTTTAAAATCCGAAAGTTCGGAGAAGAGAAACGACCTTTCGGAGTAATGACTTTCGGAGTATGTAAATATCCTATGAATAAAAAAAAAGCGTTTTACTCCAAAAGGTTTTTATTCCGAAGGTCGATATCCGAAAATCGGGATAAAAAGAAGAACTACCTTCGGAGAATGACCCTTGGAATAATAAAAACCTTTCGGAAGCAATGACCCTTTTGTAGATTTCGGAATACTGACCTTTCGGACCACCAATTGCCGTTCGGATTAATATACCCATCGGAGAAGGAGACGTTCGTGAGAAAAAAACATTCGGAGTAAAATACCTTCGGAATAAAATAAAGACCCTTTGGGGGGGTTTTCGGAGTTAATAACCTTTCGGAACAAAAACCGTTCGGACAAATGACACTTCGGAACATCGACCTGCACCCCTCTTTAACACAATCGCCCATGTTATACTCAAGGCTTACGGCTTTTTTTTTATGTTTTAATAAAACGAATTTGGAGAGTGGTTGTCAAATAGATAACAAAAGTTCTAAGTCCAACGTTTCTTTTAAATCAAGTTATAAGAACGTTATGGTTGTGGTAAGATCTATATGAGCTTCGATCTACTGTATTTTAAAATTGTCTTTGTACTGACTTTCCATAATTTCCAAAAGAAAGGAAAATTTGGTTTCTTATTCTGGGGATTTCAAAGTGCGATTCACAAACAGATAGGTCTTAATAAAGCCCGGTTAATAAGTGATATCTTAAACCCCATGCATCGACATTTTCAGTATGTAAAATACAAACATTTCAACGTGACAGTCTTTAAAATTAGGGAGGTGGGATCGCGGCGGGAAATTTTGGTTTCGAGGTGCTCAATAGGGTTTATATCTGGTATTGGAATGAGGACTGGGACAATGTTTTTAATTGCCTTTTAGGAATATTAAAGGGGGGGATTGGCCGATTTAAACGGATTTAAGTACATAACGTTTTCATCTTGAGAGAAGGGCCGTTAACCCCAAAACCCTATC
>JAMKCH010021797.1:0-45909 GCA_023653785.1 Ophioderma brevispina | reverse complement strand
GGGTAGGCAAGTCACCCACCTCACCCACCCCTGTTATGCCACTGTGCATGTAGGCCTACACTTTAGGTACATCAATAACTTTTGCATGTTGTGTAGCTATGTGATTGAACATTATTCATGCCCACCCCCATTTTGTAAACTGCAAGTATTACGCCATCATGATTTTCATCCAAGTTCTCCTTACCTGGTCTGGTTTCACTTTCCCGTACTAAGAAGTACCTCTACCAGTCCATCTGCACTAGTCTTATTAAACAGCATCACTCTTGTACAGTACCAAAGATACCATCTAGAAGATGAAATAAACATAAACAGTTATTTGATTAAAGTATAGTAGAATAACCTTTCATCAAAGAGTTGAGCTGATTTTTATTTGCTAGAGTCCCTGTATAGGATGTGGTTTAAGTGGCCCTCCACGGGAGTCTCTTGCGATCTGCCTTTCTTGCATTGGGTATTTGTGTGTTTCGTTTTTTCTTTATTTTCCAGGGTAAAATCTTATGTAACTTTCCTGGGAATGATTGAGCAATAATATTGAAGCGTGCGAAGAATTGCAGGCAAACAAATAGATCTACCATCTTGCAGGCATTTGTTGATGTAATACTGTCAGGCATTCGTATTGTTGTGGTTAAAGAAAAGGTTTAGGTTGGACAGATGTTGGCACAAAGGCAATCAATTAGTGGGTACAATCCCCCCTACATATGATGACCACATAATACTTAGACTACTCTGTAGTCCAATGGGTGTTTTGTTTTTTTACTTTACTTGTTTTCCAATTGTGTGTGGGTGTGTTTTCCACAGTAGGCCTATCGCAAAGAGAAATGATTAAAAAAATAGCTTAGGGTAGAGGGCGCGATAACTACTAACCATTGAGAATTTCACTTTATTTGGAATTCCCCAATGCTCAAATCGTGCAGATCGTGTCCTACCCTCACCTGACTTTATAATGCAGGTCAATTGAGGGCGATAACTTAATCCCCTTTAATTTTCCATACCGGGCGCTACTGCGGCAATTGGACTACTAATTTCAGCTTAGGGGTCGCGTTGTTATAACGTGGGATTCTATGGCGAGTTCCGTCAAAACTTGGCGGACCCTAATATACGTATGATGTCTCGTTGAACAAATTGACCAATGGCTAACAAGGATTGAGGGGATTGTATCTGGGAGGGTTATCTCTGTGATCGATATTCATGAACCTGGTGTCCCGTGTTGGCTACGCACACACAGCGTAAGTGCAAGCATTTTGAATATTGTTGAAAAAGATCCACATTAATTTTTCTGAGAGGCAATTATTAGCACGGTATTCAATATTAATAAGTACATATTTCATGTTATTGTGCGAGGAGTTTAGAAATGTATAGAGTGTATAAAGAGGAATCGTGAATTAATAACAGCAAGTGTGAACGGCATGCATAAGGCATGGAATCATTCATATGATTGAACATTGCCTTGTTTTTGATGATATTCATGTTGGGGCTGAATCGCTTCTCGCTGATTGTGTAGGGTGGAATGAGCTTACTGCCAAAAACCTGACTGTTACGGCATCTGTAAATTTTCCGGGATCAATTTGAACAATATAAGCAGATTTACGTAAGTTTTTTCTAACCTCACCCTCGTCAAAAACACCAATGAAATGTGCTCTCCACGGCCGCTTACGATGTCCTCTTACTGTTCTGATTACGCCCGTTGATCTGCGCACGCAGATATAACCGTGGTAGCCCACAAATATCCTTGTGGCTGGTACCATTATAACTACTGGACTTATATGCTCGACAAAAAACAGCGGGAAAATCAGATTCAGTCACAAACTACACAGATTTAGCATGTTTAGTGCACTGATCCATGCGAACTCCCCAAAATTCCAATCATATTATTTTGCATGCAATTAGCTACATTTGAAGCCGCATTATAGATCGATTTCAAGAATGAAGGGCTCATTTTCCGATAGGTAAAGGTTGATAAACTTGCACGTACTTTAAAATATAAAAAAATCACAAGAAAAAGAGATGATTTTAGTGTAAAATATTACCAACAATGTTTTATTTCGAAGTGAAATCTTGAATTCATCAAAGATCTGAAATTATTTTCAATTAAAAAAAACCAAATATTTCGTTCCGCATCTTTGATCTCCTTAAACAATTTTGACGAGTCTCCTAGTCATTGGTATATATGTCATGATGACATCTTACTATTCGAATCCACAGAATGCCGATTACCTGACCGCAGCTGAAAGTACATAGCGATTTTTTTTCGAGCGGAGAGTGTCACTGAAAACTTTCGCAGGTCCACAAACCTTAGCCGGGATCATACAAAAGGGACGCATCTATCGGAATGATTAATATTTCGATAAAGCCGGCATATATGTGTAAACAGTGACCTCTCTACATGAAGGTCTCTGAGCGTATCTTTTGTGGGTATAATGCCTTGTATAACTGGATGTCGGCTAATAAGCTTAGTAACGGCGGTGAAGTGCGTCACGTATTAGAAATAGAAGAACATGACAAATAATAATAATAGATAATGATTGATAATACTGGCGTTTGTAAAGAGATGGGCAGCACACAAAAATAAATTAACAAGACTAGTCGTTAAACAAAGACAACATCGCAGGTTAGTCGGTTGAGGGTGAACGCGGTTACATGAGAAGTACCAGTGGACATAACTTGTTGTGCATAACATATTTATTATGAGAGTGGCTACAAAAATAAAATGAGTGACATCACAATCTAGAAAGGGAGATCCCGGTCTGGCCGCATTGTTTGTCCGGCATGGAGCGCTATTGGGGGCTATTCGTAAAGTTCGCAAATTGCATTTTACGCGTCTCGGGATCTTTCGTTAGCGTATGCGTTGGCAGAGTATTCAGCGTTAACTTTGCAAAACGCGGTGTATGTGGTGCGCACCCGCATTACATCGTTAAATTATTTTCTTCGTTTCTGATGATGGCGCCTGGTATTTGCATGTCGGACAAAAAAAGCATCGATTGTCATTTTTATGCTACATTGATCCAAGAATATAGAGTTCACAATGTAGAGAAGCTGTGATTGTGCGAAGCCCGATCCGGCTTCAGTCTGGGTCGTCGACCTGCTTTGTACAATAACAGCGGTCTTTTTCTTATTAGACGTGGCCAGAGTAATTTACGTTTGGATATGGAGAGTGATATGAAGAAAAAAAGTACCAAAACGACAAAAGTTATGTCAGCAATCCTCTGTAAAGTGTTTACGCACAAAATACTGCAAGTTGGAGTCCTCAAGTATATGTTTTGTTAAAAAAGGGATCGATTTAGTGAATGCACTGTTGAAAAAAATATTGGAAATTTTACCGTATTACGGACGTCCATTTCTTTCAACAAAATACGGTAAAAGCGTCAGGAGGCCTATATTGTAAAAAAGAAAAGTAAATCATTAAAAACACTAAATGTACTTCGTTAAGGTATTACAGAGTTTTGAGAACATGTATAGAATTTAAAATCAAAACACTGATGCACACTTAATGTAGTAGAACTTTTTTTACATTGCGTACCGTAAAATTTACAGTTTGTTGTAAAAATCTACAATCCAACCTGGTCAAAACCCTGTAAAATTTTGCATTACCTTATTTTGTTGAAAGATGACTGTTAATACCGTTAAATTTCCAGTTTTAATGCACTATGTATTCGCCATTACAATAGTATATTTGTATTGACATTTATTTAAAATGAATAAGAGCGACAGTTTTAAATTAAGTCATAATGGCTCTAAAATTTGAAATAAAAGTACCATTTGCTGTATTTCAAATCCCGCAAATACGGGCTTCTCTATGGCTTTTATACTATGTGACAATAAATTTCAGGGTCATTTTACACTGTAGGTTAACGTATAAGGAATTGAGATTTCTTTTCAAATAATAAGGCCTATGATAAAAAATTATGCCGAGGTTAGGTGAACTTTGCTGAATGTACTAATATTATTTCAAATCACATAAAAGCTTTTAACAGCCCGTGACACTCCCCAAATCAAGACAAAAGATTTTGTCCAACAGGCCGTTTTAAACTGTAGAATTACAAAAACAAAAAATGGCTGGATACGAAAATACCCGTTTTTACGGAGAAGTAAATAGAAGTAGATAAGGGTTATATAGTCGCAATTTATTTTCAATTTTAATGTCCGATTTGCATTTTAACGGAGTGTATACTAGCATCCAGTAATAATATGCTCTGTTATACGTGTGAAACACAGACAATTGTATTGTACACAAATAAGCACACGACGGGTCGGCTCCGTAACATATATATACACATATTTACCCTAATTTTTAAGGCCATTGTACTCTCTAAATGCAAAAGAAGTGAATTTATTGGTCTCGTTTTGTTGAGTTTTAAACTGTGGGCTCGACTACTCGACCCCAATATTTGAACTCATACACAACCAATAATATGGGGCTCAATCAATCAATTTTATACCCCAAAGTAATCATATGTTTTGGTGACGTGTGAGGGAGAAAACATTTTTTTCAAATTTATAACTCAGCCATACTTTAGTATCTCTCCACAGAAAACTACCAGGGACCTCGACAAAGATTTCTCTACCCCGCCTTCACTCACCTCCCCATTCCCACGATCCACAACCCCCTCTTTCTTTTCTGTTGCTGTTTTTTGTTTTTTGCTATGCCACCTACCGCTCTGAGCCGGTTCTCTCTTGTCCTCTTGTATCCCCTCTCCTCTCCTACCGTGCACTCCTCCTTTCCTGCCTTTTCTCATTATCTCCTTTCTTCAACCTTGCCCCCCCTACGACTCTCTCTTCCCCCTTCCCCCACTCTCTCCCTCCCGTTATCCACGCACTTCCTTCCCATTTTCCTTATGCCTTCTCACCTCACTCCAGTCCTTCTCCCTCATATCCCCAGTTTACCAGCATCCCTTCTCCCCTTTTTCTTCAACTTCCTCCTTTATCCGCTTCCGACCGTTCCCCTTCCGCGCGCCCCCTCCCTCTTTCCTTTTTTTCGTCGCTTCTTTCCTTATTTTTCTCTCCAGACCTTCACTCCCTTTCTCCGTTTCTTAATCCCTTTTCTTTCGTTCCACCTCCGCGCTCTGGGGGACTCTCTCCATTACCACGACATCTTCCCCCCTCTATTTCTCTGATCCCTCACCTCCCTTTACCTTTTGTTCCGTTGTCACAAACTCGCGTCTTTGAAAGAAAAGAGCAAGCCAGCCCCGAAGCACAGGAACAGGCCAGGGTGGGAAAACAGGCCCCCCCCCAAGAGTAATTATCAAAGGAAAAGGACAACGAACGATAAAGAGCAGAAACCAAAACATAACCAAGCAAAAAGCCCGAAGGACGCCAAGGTCGACAAGAAGAACAGAGGCAAGTCCAACTAAAAGCCCCCCCCAGCAATCCCCAATTCCCCATTAGAAGATTGATTGTTTTGTAATGATGTTCCATAACACACAATATATCAAAGATTGATACACACATTACAGCGGGAAAATATTTATGGCCCACAAAACCACGCCCACTCTAACCATTACCAAAATGTGATCGGAAGGCGGGAATTTTAACACCCGCGAGCACCCTTCGATTTTTTTTTTTTTGTTTTTTTTTTTTTTCTGCCCATACAAAATCTTTCGCACCTGCGGTTGGTTAGCAAGAAGAGTTCGGTAATTAGCACAGGATGCGGTACGTTCTTTGAGCGTGTTCTCGGTAAAAACGAATACCCCCAATAGCGGGTATTGTTGTGACAAAGATTTTTGTACCGGCCGGTAATAGGCAGACCGGGGGGATCTCCTTTTCTATATTGTGGTTGACATTTTTTTAAGGAGTTTGCCACGTTGATTGTTTCTAAGGGATGCACCAAAGCTGTGATGTATTTGCTCTTAGTGAACAAGCGCGATTAGCAAGCCTGTGTCGTTCGTAAAACGCACAAACAAAAAATGAAAAGGTATGATTTACGCAAACTTACGACGCTTGACGTGACAATTTTCCCACGGTTTACGCCAATAAAAAGCAGAGCGCCAAAAAAACTACAGTTACAAGCGTAATTTTCTTGACTGCTGAGTTCAAATCACTATACCCCACCGATTTCTAATAAAACTAGATAGCCAACGCCAGCTCAAAAGCCCGTTTTAACCATCTTTTCCGAGGCGTACTCTTTCATGCGTGGTTGTACCAATTATTATATTTCCCTGATGTATATAGCGTGTGGTTTACCAGTTATCATATATTGCATTGGATAGAAGCCGATTTTGTACCGTTTCCATGGCAACGTTACGGCGCATGCGCGTACGCGGGCGCTGGGGCGCGTTTCGCATGGCTGCCCGTACTGCATATTATACTTTTCAAACCCGGGTTTCCGGGGGCCGCCTATTCTTCAACACGGGAGTACGCTTTATCTGTGTTTCTAAAAGAACTCGTGTATACACCCCACTTTTACCGTTGTTCCGCGACGATTATGCTGAACTAAGGCTAAATTCTGTACCTTAATTTTTCGGTACAAATTGGGATACATCACACAGGGATAGATGTCGGTTTTGGACAAAAATAACATTAAAGCCATTCCGCAATGTTTAGGGCCGACACCCAAAGCTCCACTTTGAACCAACAAAACAGGACCCAACTTTGAGAAAAATCCAAAACTTGGTCTTCTTCTTGTAGGGGTCTAATAGTTAAATACATGTCGTTTCTTAATGGTTTCTTGTCAATACCAGACACTGCTCTTATAAATCATATACGCTACATGCATCCCACATTATAGGGATTGAGATCACTTCGTCGGATTTTACGCAAATTCTCTAACCGGTTTATTTGATACGATTTTCTTGACTGAATGATCACCGAAATAGTGATCTTTTTCATCTAAAACAACTGGTTATTACACCCACTCAAGAATTCGGGTAATAGAAAAAAAAAAACCGTATTTTTTCAGTAAAGGTGACATGCGGATGGATGAAGCTTGTGCCAGATCGGTCTATCTGGTCTTCCTTATTTCAGTTTTAACCTATTCTGACTGTCTACATTTGGCGAAAGTTCTATGAACTTGGCTATTAGCGTCAAAAATTTAGTTTTGGGCGAACCAGAAGAAATAACATAGGCCTACTTCTGTCAATTTCGCCAAATCAGATTTTTTTAAATCGCAGAAACCACGTGTTGCTCAAGTCTGACCATTATACGAAGAAGACGCCACCAGAACGGCTCGACTGCGATTAATAAAAAGGATATGTTGTGAGCGTAGACAAGTTTTCACTCGCGGTTGATGGTTGGTTCGTGACTAAATTGCGTCTGATGGTACGCGAACATGTGAAGAAAAAACGTGAAAATCCGAAAATACTCATGAAAAGTACCTTTTTTTATATGTTTTTGCGGATATTACAGAAAAAGTAAGGCGGGGTAAAACCGCTTTTTTTTATTTGTACCATTTCCTAACGCATGCAAATTTTGTCCACAACATAAGTGAAAACAAAAAAATTCATCCGCAGATTTTTTCCTATGGTTGTATGTATTTCAGCATAATTTGTGAATGTCCCATAGGTGTCGTGGTAGATTTGTGATCGTTAATACCCTTTTGGATTGCATTTTTCTCAAAAAGAAGTCGGACGGTGACCCCCTTTTTATTTTATATTGGTTATCAGTACCCGTTGAAAGGGACCATTGTTATCAAATTAAAAAAACAATCATCGAGAAAGTAAATCATGCTGAAAAACCCCTAAGATGGGGAGGTTGGACGTACATTTAGAAAAATATATTAATATGTATTTACATATAGGAGATTTGTTGGCAATCTTGTGGTGAAGATGGCCACCTTTTGGACGGAGGTTTAATTTAGAAAGTGTTTTGATTTTTCATGCCATGTGCGCTATTTAGTGGTGGCAGGGGGAATAGGGTATGGTATTAATTAAACACCTTTTTTGGGGAAATCGGTGTGTGATTTAAGTTAAAAATTATTAAATTTAAAGAGCTATAAATAATGATAAAAAATGGGAGCAATTCAGTTTGGTAGAACAGATTTTGGAAGAGCCTTGATTTTTTTATAAGCAAGGGGTTTGTTATTACAATTACATGCGATATGAGTAGTAATTGACTAAGTATATCATGAGGGAATTTATTTTAATTATGAATATTGTTAGGTCTTATTTGGACTGTCATAGGTTTAAAATACATCGGCTATTAAATTATCTAACACATACAATTCATGAACATATTACTGTAACATTTGAACTACTACATAACACTTTAAACTAATTTTACATGCGCATGTTATAAGTAGATGAATGTGGTTATTGAACATTTGAACCAAAGGTGTGGTGTTGAATCTTTGGTATTAAGCAGGCTGTCTGTGTGTGCATTATCACGGGGCATTTTGTGATGCCCAGTCAATCCTTTCACGTTAAAAAATGTCGTAATAAGAGAAAAACGATTTTCCGTAACTTTACGGAAAATCTGTTTAGAAAACAAATAAGAATAAAAACACAACAACAGAAAAAATGTTAATTTACGGAAATCTTTCAAATTTCTGGCGCAATATTTCCGGAAATTTTTTTGGAGGTTCCGTCATTTTAAATTACGGAACGAAAATTTCTTAAAACACGTTTTTTTCCGTAATATGAGCCAAATTTCTGTAAAAAATTATGTCAAAAGTTCGTTAATTGACGAAATTTCTGTAAATTTT
This sequence comes from Ophioderma brevispina, assembly GCA_023653785.1. Lineage (NCBI taxonomy): Eukaryota > Metazoa > Echinodermata > Ophiuroidea > Amphilepidida > Ophiodermatidae > Ophioderma > Ophioderma brevispina. Next base: position 37,280 of record JAMKCH010021797.1, on the reverse strand, counting down.
ACCCTACTAAAAAATGAGCTGGAAAATGCTGCAGAAAATTTCGTAATTTACGGAAACTATTTTAACCAGTATAACGTTGCCACAAAAAAGTTGAGCATTTTATCATTGAATTGGGGAATTAGTTATAGTAGTTGTGTTTAAACTTCTTATTTAGTGTTTTTTAAGAGGAGGAAATAACACGACAGTTACCAATGGGCAGTGTGATGCCACATGTGGCCCCATTAACTTAAAAAGACTGTCAGAATCAATTTTATGTTGGAAATAATGTTGTTCCAGGGATATCTAGGGAAACAAACATGAGTTGCTAGATCACGAAAGCACCTTTAATATTTTGCTTGATTTGGGTTCTTTTTAAGTGCTAACATTTTGCCTCATATCTACTTCTACTAGTTACATATAGCAAGTATTTTGGTCTCAAAAGAAATAAACATCAACTTGATTTATCTACGAGTTACTTCGTACAAGGAAAACAAAAATACCACCGATCACTGCACTCAATAGGGCTCCGCGAAACATGACCCCCACCATTTTTGGTGGTTCCGCATTATGTCATAAAATAAAACTGGACCGGGGACAAAACCTTGTTTTTTCCCTACGTTGTGCAAAACAAAATAATCCCATATATTACATTTCTTGCACAATGGTTTATAATGCGATAGTTCCCCATGTATTGTTATGTATACATGATGGATACATAAGCCGTATATCCATGCTATCATGCAAACAATAATTCTGAGGCCGCAAAAACAGACAGTCATGTATACGGGCCATGTACATACACCAAATCACATCCCCTCAGCGCCTTCCGCGAAAACATATCCACGTACACACCATGGAGTTAATAAATCCATGTACACACATAGTCCTAACAATCAATCAACCCAATCACAAGAATCACAGATCACAAAATCTATTTTACTCGGCTACTTTCATTTTACAGTGGCAGGGGGGACTAATACACTTACGTGTAACACACACGTGCGGTATTACCCTCCTAAAGGAAACTACAGGCAAGAGATCGGGTCGCTCTGGTATTTTTTCCCCAGATCTCTATGCACACTACAGCAGAATTATACACACTGACAGTGGTGCGTTTACAATAAGTAGGAGGCTGTTGTACCAAAGCGAAAATACAAATCTGAGATGAAAAAAAAATGCACCAATCGACTATGGCATAGTCTACAAATACTTTGACACATTATGCTGCACCGACTATCCTATTTGTGCAAAGATTGCTCGCTCTGCAGGCCGAGGTTGCCCTTGGACACGCGCCTCCAGGATCCTAGTTGAGGCGGTTTTGCCAAAGACTAATCAGAGACCCGAATCCACACAACAGGGTAACTGTTGTGTGGTTTGCTTAGCACTGTCCAGTGGCGTACCAATGGGGCTGGGACCGTGCCCCCTGGCTTGAAAAAAGCAGGACGATAGGACCAACATTAATTTTCATCCTTCTTATGTGGGGATTTTTACAATTTCAGCCTAAATTTGGGCAAAAGAAGTAAATTCCACCAAGTTTTTGCAAGCTATGCGCACATTTTGTCAAGATCAGACTTATGGAGCAAATTCACCAGGACAACTTACAAATTGCCCTCTCTGGGACACTTGGAAATTTCTCCTCTGGGACCACTGCTCCGGTTATACCACTGTTCTTGCCTATGAGGTGGGTCATCTGGAAGCAATTACATGACCGTGTAGAGCATAAGTCAATTCTCAGTGAATTCGTCTTCTTATGAAGGTGAATGAACAAAATTTAGCTAGGGTGTTGCCCTCGTGAAAGGGTGTAAGAATTTTGAAATGCCCTGCAATCATAATACTATATTAGCCTCTATCTGGATGTATTTAAGAGCAGTGTTAACCCTAGTGCTTTTGTTTTTACTCGTAATTCTTATTTTTGCCACCATTTTAAAAACTTCAGACTTGTGTTCTATCGTTACCAACAAAAGGTATCCACTGCAGACAATCGTGAGCTGTATTTTTTGCCGGTTTAAAACAGCTATTTGACCATTTTTTCTCCCGAGCCCCATTTAAAGTCACAAACCCTGGTCTTAACGGCGGGAATTTAAGCCACCTACACACCGTCAGGCGCAAGCGCAGCATCGCGTCGCGTGGATTTTTGCTGCGTTAAGAAGCGTTCGCGTGTTTTTTTTAATGTACTTTTGCGCGAACGCATCTGGAACAACAAAAAAATAATATTTGAAAATGTAAACAAACGCTTAATTTAGACAAGATTGAAATTTCAATTTCTTCTGATTTCTGGAGTAGAGACAAAAGATGTGTGATTCAATAGTGCATAAGATGTATTCATCACTTACACAACCTACTCAATTTTGAAGTTCAAAGGTTAAGTTATTTGAGAAGAGACCGAAGAAATGGCGGGAAAGTCAATTTTTTTACTAAAACACAGATTTTCTGAATGTTCAATTTTCGCAACACTTTGGCCAAAAAAAAAATTTCAGACAAGATAACTCCAAAAAATACCAAAGTAAAGGTGAGGTTTAACTTTCCTACGATAGCAATCGGTTCTTCTCTAGGAACGGTTTCTCACTTTTTTAATTTTTCGATTCTAACTAAAGATATTTCCATATATATTTGTACTCCAATTTTGGTAAAGAAAATAAAAATCACATTTACATTTTTCCTTATATTCGAAAAGCTCATTTTAAAAAAATGAAAAAAAAACCGTCCATAGACAAATTTGGCTTGTTTTCTTAAAAATAACATAAGAATCATGGGAAAATTCAATTGTTTGTTATGCTGTCTGAAAAATCTTTGGGCAAAATAATGTTTTTTGTAGGATTTTCTCAAAATCCACAAGTTGTACAATTATATGATGCCACCATTGCGTTCATCGTCCAATTGTCTTTCTAGAGGAATGTATACTTTTACATACAATAATCAAATATTTGCAAAGTTACAAACCAAAAGAGATACTGAAAAACGGTCAGGGTTAACCACTGTCCCCTAGCAAAGTTCAGGCAATTTCATTTTTTGTGAAGGTGGAATTGCCCCTGTGAGGCTAAAAAATAAATATTACAAATTAAAAGTTGAGGAAAATAATACCTTTCTATGCTTTGTGTTTGACATCCAATCGGGAGATTTCCGTTCAAAGTTATGGTCAAAAAATGTTAACTTCGCAAATGGAATTTTCTAGGATATTTCTTATGTATTTTATTGTTTTCTCAAGACGCTGAGATTTTAATTTTATCTACTTTAAAAACTCATATCTCAAAAGCTAATGAGGCTTTTAATCTCCTAAACTTCCACAATTATGAAAATTCAAGCACTTACGTTCTAATTGATAAAAAAGTAAAGAGCTTTATACGATATACTACACTTAAAAAACAGTGTGTCTAGACTAATCGCCAATATCATCCAAAAGTGAATGGTAACCAATAGTCCATTGTGGTGTCAAGGATTTCTCAAAAACGTTTATCTTAGAGAGGAGGATAAAGGATAAAAAGGTAAATTAAAACTAACCAATGGACTATGATGACCAGAATATTTCCAATAGCCCATTGGCGAACTGATTAGGGGGATCCTTGGTACACAGTTGGCAAAAATAATAATTTTTTTCCTTTCTTGACACCAATGACCCCACCCCCTTAATCAGTTCCCATGGGTCTTCCCAAAGGTCACAGACGTCAAACAGGGTGCAGCCGTGGAGAAAAATTGCATTCAGAGTGCGGTTCCTAGTTGTTAAATGCCATATTTCCGTCGTTCTGCTGAAGAATGTTGCCGGCGACGTTAATTATAAAATCGTTCCGTTCACCCTAAGGATCTGATTGGTCTTAATCATTTCGGTGAGGGTGAATGTATACAAAAAAGGCTTTACACCATGCACAAAAAATTGATTTAGAAAAAATTCTTGAGGGTGCACTATTTTTCAAATGGGCCAGTTTCTCTTTAAGAAGTGCCCAATGGGATCTTTGGAATTGGACCATGTGCACAAATGGTGTATAAATAATGCCATTTAATATTTTTTTACTTAAAAAATAGCCCGCTGTCAGGATGGCCTGTACATGTACTCTTCAGTGAGGTGGTTTATTGAAGTAGTGAATCCAGAAAATAGAAAAAAAAATATCTGGAGGTGGGACTAGTAGATAGTAGTTAGTAAAACCCAAGTTTAAATCCGGTTTTGTCCCTGTAAACGGGGGGGGGTGGCCGGATTCACCTCACACTACCAGCAACCGCCCTTACTCATTCCTTCCACTTCACCGATTCAATGCATCCTCCCCCGAATCCTAATCCTCAACCCAACCCCCTACTCCACTTGCTTCTTCCATGTCTATTTGACGTCACCTACATCCTCAAACATCCCACCTCGAACTCAAAAAGCCTTCTGAACACACATGCCTCGTCATCCTTCCTCAGCACGTGCCCATACCAACGTAACACTATTCGCTTTTGCCAAACGGTCCTCATCTCTTCCAAACCCAACATCCGCATCAAGTCCTCAGTCTTCATCCTATCCATCAACTTCACACCAACATTGCTCTCTCTGTCCTCCTCAATATCCCCATCTCATTTTAACTCAGACACCACATCTCAATCCCATACAACATCACTGATCTCACCAAACTCTTATACACATTCCTTTCATCTTCAAGGATATCTTTTCCCTTGCACCAACTCCCCACATTACCTGAACTTCACCCACCATACCTCACTCTAGCGTCACAGCCACTGAGAGGCTAGAATAGGCTGTTAGTGTAAAGTAATATATCAAATTTTGCAGTTTGACAGGGCGGCCTCCACTCCCACCCCAGCTCAATATGAAGCTATTTTGGATTTTTGGCCAACGAATCTCTACAAATAAGTCTTCTTGGGGCGGGGGACAAATTTGGGCAGGTTAAATTACCCCCCCAAACCCCCGTGTTACGCATGATGAGCCAAGATTTTGGTTGAAACCCAATTAAAAAAGGGTTCCATAACCACAAATGAGTGATCAATTCAAAAAGAATGCCTCCATATGTGGTAGGTTCTTTACCAAATAGGCTAAATTAAGAGCAACCACAAAAGTCAGTCCTGTACTTGTATGGGCTACTTCATACCAAATATGGCTTATTTTCAATGGACTTTGATAATCCTTACTCCCAGCAGGGTGACAACAAATTCAAATATATAATATATGGCATTATAATCCTATTAAAGCTGGAAAATGTAGTATAAAATATATAACAACAAAAGTGATGACTGAAGGGAAACCTTATCTAACAATATACAAAAAATAATAAATTTCACTGTTCTAATATGAAATTTGGAAAACATCCATATGGCCATAAGTCATGACACGGGTACAAAAAAATGTTACACAGTGCAAAAGACAAAAAAAGGCACCAATATGAATTACTATCAACAACTTTTATTCCTTACATGTGAAATGTATATAAGTATATTTTTTTCTCTTTGTTATTACCATGGCAACAAAGTGTTGTATGGTCATGAAGCTTTGTGGATATGGTCAATATTCAGGGTGGGTAAAAATTCCTATAGGGTGTTACATAAGAAACATTACCTTTTGATCATTTTAAATACCTTGGTAAATTTTTTTCCAAAAATTTTGGGGGTTTTATTAAAAAAAGATGTTTATTTATGGATTTTGAAAAGACATGACAAAGGCACTCAAAAAATAATAAAGGCGATAACTATGTGTTCTGTTTTGAAAATACAGGGTGGTCAAATTCACTTATATTTTTGACAAAAAAAGGTCATTTTGAAGACTAACCTTTTATTCAAGTACTATCCTATATTCTTTAAGAGAAATACATAGGATATGGGTTTCTGGCCAAAGTTATGATCAATATTAAGTATACAGGGGATCCATGTATATTATACAGGGTGATCCATGTATTATAAAGGGTCAATAGGCAATATTTATTAAGTCGCCCTGTCTTTAGGGGGGTTACCATTTTGAGCAAAGATGAGAAACCTATGTAACGGTTAACAGTGTACAAGTGGCCATTTCTTACTTATACTAAGGTGTGAATTTGTATTCCCATAGGCTACTAAACCTTTGGAGGTGACATTGACAAACTTCATACTGAAAATGCAAAAATAACAGATCGTCGGCTATTGACACATGATGTCCCTTCAAGCGGTCTTGTGAACCCTAAAGTACCAGTGATGTTTTTCATGAATCAATCTATTCCTATAACCAAAAACCAAATACAACCTTTCTTGTTTGACTTGACAACTCATAAAATGTCTCCAAACTCATGTGTCTCCATACAGGTCCCCACACCCAAAGCCACACATTTTGGTGAAGATGACATTGGTCATGAAATTTAAATTATTAATGTCTTCATTAGGCGATTACCTTTTATATAAGGGTTACCAATGTGGGATTAAAAGAAGAGAATTTATAATTAAAATCACGTTAACCCAAGTTTCTACCAACCTCTTTTTTAGGATCCTATTTTAGCACAGAACAGCGAATCATTCACCAAAAGTGATCAAAATTGTAACCTTATTAACATCTAATTTACTAATTTATTAATTACAATTAAAAGGAACCTTAGTTTGTATCATGAGTTAGATCTATCATTCAGGACAGTGTATGTGCAATTTGAGCCCCAAATTGTTTCACTTCTTCAACTTCTCTACTTAGTTAAATTTTAATAGGCGACGCTTTTCACCCCGTTTTGGTGTAATGTTCCTATGGCTCCCCCCCCGCCGGCTCCCCCCCACCCCCCCCGCCGTACCCCCCCCATTACTAGCTGAAGGTTTTCGACCGTAACTCTCATACTACTAATCCAATATGCTGACATGTTTTAATCTTAAAGAGCAGGCGTCTACAATAAATAGACATCAATCTTTCAACATAGTCCAAATAGTGTTAAGAATTTTAAATGGAATTAAACTGAAAAAAATTTTGAGTGTAACAGAATCCCGCCAGTTTAGTGTACCCATTCATGACATACGCCAACATCTTCTGTTTCCCAGTCCTGAGAAAAGTAGATTCAGATAACCAACTGTTACTCCCCCCGATACCACCTATACCTCAAATGCAATGCCATCGGTTTTCCATGAAGGGTGTACGTAAATCAAGAAAGAGCCATGGGTTAGCCATGTTGAACGCAATCACAAATCTTTCTACGTAGCATGTTTGTAATGGAACAAGATACTAAATTTTCACTGAGAAAGTTAGCATAATCAACGTCATAAATGACTTTTGGGCTGCAAATGTGACCCACAAATACCATGTGGACCGAGAGAGTGAATAAAAATTCCTTTAAAAAGGAAGGGCGTTGGCAGGTGAAATACCATGTAAAAGGGATGGGAAGGGATTAGTAAGATAACATTTTGTGGTAGTTTTTGCACGTTGACTTATGTGATTTTTTTGGACCACTTAGCCGAGGTATACATGAACGTAAATATTTAACCGCATAGTGATAGGGGGTGTCATATCCCTCTATTACATTTACGATTTTTACAGGAAAATGCGACCAATCAAAATACAACATAATACACTTTATTCGGAAAACATCAACGCTATACTTATCCACCACAAGGTTGACCAAGTCTGCAGACTCACCAGCAGCACTAAAAGAAGCATTCCGATATTTTGCATGCCGAGGACGCAAAGTATGTTTAAAGATCGGAACGTACCATCGTGACGCTAACATTTTGTTTTTAAATAATAATTATTTTAAAGCACCTTTAAAAAATGGAAATCTCCCAATTTCAGCAACATTGTCACCCAATACTTCAATATTATTTTCTTAAATTTTACCATCCTGTCGCACAAAGACTTAATTTGTCAAAATTTTAAAAATGGTTCCCCTACGCCATTGCACTATTTCCGTTCATATACAACTTAGAACATTCGGTACTTCATGAATATTACATATCATTACCCCGTATTTACGCGTAAATATCACATTCTAATTAAAAAGTGTGCGCATAGGTAAAGGGTCACACACAGGGGAATGCACTACTAGTACTACTAACATGAGATCTGTCTGCCCGACTATGCGTTTTTTAAAGCCCCTTGACCTATGGTCCTGATGTTGACATGCAGGGTAGAAACAACAGCCTGAGGTTTATTATCACGTTTGCAGGGTGATCCAAAAAAATCAAAAGTCATCTAGAGTTTAATTTGCATAAAATGGAAATGCCATATGACCGCAAAACTTAAATAAATGTGGCTGATCCAATCAAATCCAGCCATTCATGTTTCATAAAAAATGTAAGAACCTTTATTATTAAAGGTTGCTGATCCCATCAAAATCCCAAACTAATGTTTCCTCATCTGCAGTTTTTAACAGGAAGGTCGGATACTCCCGCGTGTGGTTTAGACTTCTATATTAGTGGTTTTATTGATAGATTTTGTATAAAAGGACCGACATGTCAATGAGGATGCTTCACCGGACCCCTCGAATTGAACAGGGATATTTCAAATAAAATAAACTATATGTATGGGGGAAGGCAACGAATTCGAAGGGCCCCCACCGTTCCTCAAAATAAAGCAGCAAACATTTTTTCCAACAGAAATGAAGACGACCCAAAATTCCGAACCATGGGGTAAGCTAAGAACTTTTTTCTCTGAATTATAAAGTACGAAAGTACCAAAATTAATTTCAAAAAAAAATAAGGCCCATTTGTGACATTTCGCAAGTGAGGGACTCGCATTGTTTGTTTTTATTTTTACATATTACGCATTGAACTAATCAATATTAAAAGTGAAAGCACCAGAAAGGATTATATGTGTTGGAGGAAATGGGGGACTATCACCAAATTCATGTAAATTGGGTAATTTTACCGCTGGCTAAGGGACAGCCATAAGTTTTCTGGTCGAGACAAATGTGCGGAAAAACGCTCGATTCTAATGGGAGGGCCAATTTCCCCTCCTCATTCCTCACTGCCTCCAGGTGCCAGGGAGGAAGAAACACAATGAAGAACCAGTGTTGAACAAAGGAAATAAAGGAAAGGAGGTTAAGTTCAAAGGTACAATGCATCAATCCTACTCGCCGAGGAGCTCGTGCGGAAGAATGTTTTATTTTGCGTAAAAATCATGTTACGCGGGATGTCGCTCTTGTTTGTTAAGCTGAGGGGAAAGGGAAGAGAAGGAGTGGCGGGAGGAAGAAAGGGAGGAGAGACCATCCCCCTGCAAATTATCATCTATTCTTCCTAATCTGTTTCCACCTACACAATGTCTTTTCCCTCATACAGCGTCCCGCATCTTTTCCTGTGCTTCTTTAGCCTCCCTATGAGGCTTGGACGATGCCAAAAGTTGATATATGACCCAAAACTCCTTAAAATACATTCCAACGTAAAGGCCCTGTATTGTATTTCCATAAATATACAACAGTGCGGATATTGATTCCTCTTTATTAACCAATAAAATGTCCGCTAAAATTTAGACATAAAAAAAATCAAAAAATTCACGCTGCATATTGAGTAACGGGTCTGCCAAAAAGTTACATGCTTGTTTTACAAACATGCAAGGTTGGGGCCCCAAAAAGACACATTTTTCATAGAAATATTATTTTTAGGACTGTTCTGCAAGCGCATGTCAAAATACACAATCTATAAAAAATTATAGAAGCGAATCGCTTAAACTTCGAACGGCCCGCCCTCACAAAGTCGGAAAAAAATCTTAATTTCCCTCTTGAGGCGCAAAAATTCATGTGGTCTATTGAAAAATTTTTTTAAGTGAATTTTTGGATACTTCTATCTAGGTTGGTGCTTACAAACTGCTAAATGCTACAATTTTATAAGGCTCCTTCATATCAAACGAACCCTGAACACTTCGTATTTTGTAATGTTTATATTCAGTGCAAGGTTACAGAATTCGGCAGGTATGACACTAAAATTTGCTAAAACCCAGGAAAATCCTAGTTGATACTTTAAAGAAAATGTGCGCTTACATTATTTTTTAATGTAGTGCACTATGCATCAACGGAACTATACACTGGAATTGGTGAAATTAAAAAGTAATCACCATTGTGAATGGCCGCAACATATTTCAAATTTATAATTAAAACACTGTTTGTTTTTTTTTGGTATAAAGAATTTCAATGTAACTTGTTTGTGAAATAATACCGACGGTAGAAATATTTGCAAAAGTCACTTTTAAATGACTTCTAATGAGTGTTGTAAGAATTTTGAAATGCCCTGCAATCATAAAATCCTCTATTCGCCTCTATCTGGACATTGCATTAAGGTCAGTGTTAACCCTAGTGCTTTTGTGTACTCTAATCTTATTTTTGCACCATTTTAAACTTCAGACTTGTGTTCTATCGTTAACAACAAAGGTTTATCCACTGCAGACAATGCTGAGCTGTATTTTTGCCGATGTCAACAGCTATTTGACCATTTAAAGTCACAAAAAAACCATGGTCTGAACGGGGGAATTTAGCACCATTACACGCCTCAGGCGCAAGAGCAGCAATCACATCGCGTGGTGATTGTGCTCGTATGAAGCGTGCGCGTGTTTTATGTACTTTTGCGCGAACGCATCTGGAAAAACAAAAAAGAATATTTGAAAATTGTAAACAAAGCGAAATTTAGACCAGATGAAATTCAATTTCTCTGATTTCTGGAGTTTAGAGACAAAAAATGTTTGTTCAAAGGCATAAAGAGATGATTTTCATCCACTTTCACAACATAACTCAATTTTGAAGTTCAAAGGTAAAGTTATTTGAGAAAGAGGGGCAGAGACAGAGTGAATGGCGTTGAAACGTCACTTTTTACTAAAAAACACAGATTTTCTCAACGTTCTTTCATTTCAATTTTCGCAAAAATTTGGCAAATGTCAGAAAAGATACTACCAAAAAACCTACGTAAAAGGTGAGGTTTAACTTTCCTACGATAGCAATCGGTCTTCTCTAGGAACGGTTTTTTCTCAAATTTTTCATTTTCGATTTCTTCTAACAAATGATTTCTCCAATATGTACTCCAATTTTGTAAAGAAAAATAAAATCACCACTTTTTACAGTTCCTTATAGTTCGAAAAGGCCTATTTTAAACAATGAAAAACCGTCCATAGACAAATTGTCTTGTTTCTAAAAAAATAACATAAGAAATCATGACATTCAAAATGTTTTGTTATGCTGTCTGACAAATTGGGGCAAATAATGTTTTTTAGTTTTTTCTCCCAAAATAGCACAAAGTTTTACCTTAATCTGATGCCACCCATCGGGTTCATAGTCCAATTTGCTTGCTAGAAAGTATACTTGTACATTACAATAATCAAATATTTGCAAAAGTACAAACCCAAAATAGATTACTGGAACGTCAGGGTTAACCTGTACTTAAGCAAAGTCAGCAATTTCATTTTTTTTTAGGTGGAATTACCCCTTGTGGAGGAGCTTAAAAAAATAAATATTGACAAATCAAAAGTTGAGGACAATAATACATTTCTCGTGCTTTTTGTTTGACACAATCGGGAGCTTCCGTTCAAAAGTATGGTTCAAAAATTGTAAACTTCGGGCCACTTGGAATTTTCCTATGATATTTCTTATGTCTATTTTATTGTTTTCTCAAGCTGCGATATTAATTTTTAATTCGACTTTAAAATCATATCTCAAAAAGTAGAATGACTTTTAATCTCTAAATTCCACAATTATGAAATTAAGGCACTAACTTTCTAATTGATAATAAAATTATTAAAAAATCTTTTAAATAGCATTCTAAAATATACTAAACTTAAAAAACAGTGTTTCTTGAGCCTAAATCGACCAATATCTCCAAAGTGAATTTTAAACAAATGTTCATTGTGGTGTCACGGATTCTCAAAAAACGATTATAGAGAGAGGATAAAAAGGTAAATTAAAACTACCAATGGGACTATTGCATTGAACCAGAATATTTCCAATAGCCATTGGAAACTTGATTTAGGGGGATCTTGGGACACAGTTGGCAAAAATAATAAGTTTGTGACTTCTTGACCAATGACCCCACCCCATATAAATGCAATTCCCAGGGGGTCTTCCCATAAGGTCACCAGACCGGTCAAAAGGGGTGGCATGCCGTGAGCAAACAGGCATTACAGCGTGCTTTTCTGAGTTTAAATGCATTTCCGTCGTCTGCTCTGAATAATGTTGCCGGCGACGTTAATTATAAAATCGTTCCGTGTACCCATTAAGGAAGCTGATTTGTCTTAATCATTTCAGGGCGAGGGTTAATGTATACAAAAGCTTTACAACCATGCAAAAATGATTTAAAAAATCGTGAGGGTTTGCCACTATTTTTTCAAAATGTGCCAGTGTCTCTTTAAGAAGTGCCCAATGGACTGTGAATTGACCCAATTGCACAAATGGGATAAAATAAGCCCCCCATTTAATATTTTGTTTTACCTTAAAAATAGCCCGATGTCAGGATGACTATACATGTACTCTTCAGTGATGTGGGTATGAAGTAGTGAACAAGAAATAGAAAAAAAATATCTTGGAGGTGGGGGACGAGTAGTAGTAGTAGTAAAACCAAAGTTTTAAATACGGTTTTGTCCTGTAAACGGGGGGTGGCCGGATTCACCGCACCACTGGCAGCAACACGCCCTTATCCTTCCTTCCACTTCACCGATTCAATGCATCCTCCATGTCAACCCAACCCTCCTACTCCACTTGCTTCTTCCTGTCTTCTTGGACGTCCCCTTCCCCTCATCCTCAAACCTCCCACCTCGAACTCTAAAAGCCCTTTCTTGAAAAAATTGCTCGTCATCTTCCTCAGCACGTGCCCATACCCAACGTACACATTTCGCTTTTTGCCAACCGGTCCATCATCTCTTCCAAAACCCAACATTGCATCAAGTCCTTAAAGTCTTATCCTATCAATACTCACCCACAATTGCTCTCTCTGTCCTCCAGACTTACCCATATCATTTTCACTCAGACCACCGCGTCTTGCTCCCATACAAACATCATGATCTCACACACCTTGAACACATTCATTTCATCTTCAAAAGGATATCTTTTCCCTTGCAAACAAACTCACCACATTGCCTAAACTTACCCACCATACCTCACCTATAGCTGTCACAGCCACTGAGAGGCTAGAATAGGCTGTTAGTGTAAAGTAATAATAAAATTTTGAAGTTTTGACATAGTTTTGACAGGGATGCCTCCACTCCACCCCAGATCAATATGAAGATATTTTTGGGATTTTTGGCAACGAAATCTATACAAATAAGTCTTATTGGGAGCGGGGGACAAATTTGGGCAGGTTAAATTACCAACTTGTTACGCATGATGAGCCAGTTTGGTTGAACCCAATTATAAAAAAAGGTTCCCAAACAACAATTGCGTGATCAATTCAAAAGAATGCCTCCATATGTGGTAGGTTCTTTACAAAATATTGAGACTAAATTAAGAGCACACAATAATATCAATACTTTACTGTATGGGCTACGTCATACCAAAATCTGGCTTATTTTCACGGACTTTGATAATCCTTACTCCCAGCAGGGTGAATGAACAAAATCAAATATATCAATTATATGGCAAATATATCCTTTTAAAGCTGGAAATGTAGTTATAAAATATCTAAAAACAAACGTGATGACGGAAGTAAATTACAGGGAACTTTACTACAAATATACAAAAAAATATAAATTCTCACTGTTCTAAATATGAAAGTTGGAAACATCAATATGGCCATTTAAGTCATGAACTGGGTACAAAAAAAGTTACACAGGCAAACTGACAAAAAAGGCACAAGAGTATTCACTTTCAACACAACTTTTATTCCTTTCATTTTAACACTGTTAAAAGTAAGCATTTTTGGAAAGCTTATCCTACAAGGATATCAGATATGGCCAAAAGAGCGACAATATTCAGGGTGGGGGTAATTCATATAGGGTTTTGTAACATAAGAAAAATACATATTTTGTCATTTTAATATTACTTGGTAATTTTTTTTCAAAAATTGTGCAGGTCAAAACACCAGATGGGATTTTGAAAGACATGACAAGGCCCTCCAAAAAATAAAAAGGCGGATAAGGATAACTATGTTGTTCGTTTTTTGAACATAAGGGGTGGTCAAATTCCATTTATTTTTGACAAAAAAAGGTCATTTTTGCAAGACTAACTTCTTTTATGAAAGTATAATCCTATATTTCTTAAGAGAAATAAATAGGATATGGGTTTCTGTCCAAAGTTAGGATCAAATATTAAGTATTACAGGGGGCCTCCATGTAATATTATACAGGGTGATCCATGTATTATAAGGGTCAATAGGCAAGATTTTTAAGTCGCCCTTTATTTACCATTTTGAGCAAAGATGACAAACCTCTGTTAAACTAACAACAGTGTAACAAGGGGCCAATTTCTTACTATACTAGGTGAAATTTGTTATTCCCATAGCTTACTAAAATGTTTGACTTTACAAAGTCATAATGGAAAATGCAAAAAGACACAGATCGGCGCTATTTGAGCACATGATGTCTTCACGGTCTTGAGACCTAAGTACAAGTGTATTGTTTTCATGCTCAATCTAATTTCCTATACCAAAACCAAAATTACAACTTTCTTGTTTGATGACATACTAGAAAATGGTCTCCAAACTCTGGTGCCATACCGGTCCCCCCCAAATGCACAATTTTGGTTTGAAGATGACTTGGTCATGAAATTAAATATTAATGCTTCATTAGGCGATTACCTTTATATTTAAGGGCTCCAATGTGTGATTTAAAAGAAGAGAATTATAATAAAATCAAGTTAACCAGTTTCTACCTCGTTTTTAGGGATATATTTTAGAACAGAGAACAGCCCGAACATTCACCAAAGAAGTGATCAAAAATTTGTACCTAATTAAAATCTAATACTAATTTATTAATACAGTAATGGAACCTGAGTTGGTATGCATGAGCTAGATCTATCATTCAGGACACGTGTATGTGCATTTTGAGCCCCACAAGTGTTTCACTATCTACTTATTTAAAAAAAAAAAAAATTTATAGGCGAAGCGTTTTCACCCGTTTTGTGTGTAATGGGCTATGGCTACCCCCGCCGGCTCCCCCCCAACCCCCCGCCGTCATCCCCCATTACCTAGCTGAAGGTTTTTCGACCGGAACTCTCATAATACTAATCCCAATAGGTCTGAAAATGGTTTTATCTTAAAGAGCAGGCTTATAGCAATAAATAGACATAAATTTGTGAACAGAGTCAAATAGTTTAAGAATTAAATGGAAAATTAAAAAAACAAAAGTTTGAGTGTAACCGATCCCCCATTTTAGTGTACACAGTTCATGACATACGGCCCATCTCTGTTTCCCCCATGTCTGAGAAAAGTAGATCAGATAACCACTGTTACTCACACCTGATACCACCTATACCTCATGCAATTGCCACGGTTTCCATGAAGGGTGTGTTTTTTTGTTGTTTTGAACGTAAATCAATGAAGACCTGTGTTAGCCTGATGTTTGCAATGCAATCACAAAATCTTTCTACTTAGGTCATGTTTGTACTTTAATGGACAAGATAGCTTTACTAAATTTTCATGAGAAAGTTAGCATAATTCAAAGTCAGAAATGAATTTTGCGGTCTGATGGAAAATGTGACCCAAAAGACAATGTGGACCGAGAGAGAGTGAATAAAAAATTCCTTTAAAAGGAAAAGGCGTGTCAGGGGAATAGCCATGTAAAAGGTATGGGAAGGGATTAGTAAGCCGACATTTTGTGGGAGTTTTTTGCAAGTTGACTGGATGTGATTGTTGGACACACTTAGCCGAGGGTATAAAAATGAAAGGAAATAAGTTAACCAGCAGAGTGTAGGGGGTTCATATCCCCTATTACATTTCGATTTTTTAAAGGAAAAAATGCGACCAATTTCAAATACAAAATAATACACTTTATTCGGGAGGGCAAAACAATAACGCGATATACTTTATCAACCACAGGTTGACCACTGCAGAATCACCAGCAGAACTAGAAGAGGCCAATTCCGGATATTTTGGCATTGCCGAGGACTTCGTAAAGTATGTTTAAAGGATCGGGGAACACGTACCATCGTGATCGCTAACATGATTTTACATAATTATTTTTAAAAAGCCTTTAAAAATGGAAAGCTCCCACTTTCAGCAACATTGTACCCAATGACTTCATATTATTTTTCTTAAATTTTACCTCTGTCACCAAAAAGACTCAAAATAATATAATTTTAAAAAAAAAAAATTTTAAAATGTTTCACCACGCCATTGCACTATTTCAGTTCAGATACAACTTAGAACATTCGTTAATTCATGACATATTACATATCATATTAACCCGTATTACAGTAAATATCACATTCATTAAAAAGTGTGCGCATTAGGTAAAAGTCAACACACCAGGGGAAAGGCAATAGTAATAAACATGAGATCTGTCTGTTCGACTATGCGTTTTGAAGGCCCCTGACCTATGGATCCTGCTGATGTTAGACATGCAGGTAGAAAACTTTAACAGCTGGAGTTTATTATCGCGGTTTCAGGGTGATCCAAAAAAAAAAATCAAAAGGTCATCTAGAGTTAATTTGCGTAAAAAAGCCATATACGCAAAACTTAAAATAAAGGTGGGCTGATCCAATCAAATCCAGCCATTCATGTTTTCCAAAAAATGTAAGAACTTATATTAAGGTGCTGATACATCAAAATCCCAAAAACTAATGTTTCTCGAGGCCTCTCACTTACAATAAAAAGCAATTAATCAATCCAACCTTTTGGGTAGGAAACGTTTTTGAAACGTTTTTATTCATTCATCAAAAGGAAAAATGGGCATTTCGTGATCCACAGGCATAGTCCCGATTTACCAAAAGAAAATTTAATAAGATTGTAAGAAGAAAGATACTTTTGATATCATCTGAAACGTTGACCCAAGCATGACAAAATAAAAGCAATTATATCAATCTTACTAATACCTTCACATACCCAATGACATGGAATTTCTCTTGACCCGCCCTTTTACCTTTTTAAAGGAATTTTTATTATTATTATTGATATCGCCACGACTTGTACATGTGGTGCCCAAACACGTTTAAGCATCCGTTCATGCAATGCACTCATGGCTCAAGCATACAACATAAAGGCCATATTATCTTACTAATACCTTCACATACCAATTACATGGATATTTCCTTTTGATCCACCCTTTCCTTTTTACGGAATCTTATTTATTTATTGATATAGCCGCGGCCCACGACTTGGTACATGTGGTGCCCAACGGTTAAGCATGCCGTTCATTCAATGCACTCATAACGGTTTAAAGACGCTGTTAACCAGCCAAATCACTGTAAAATTTCTCAGGAAACTTCTCTGATTTCCCCTGTTTGTTTTTTTACTACTCTTTTTAACACTAATATCTTTTTGTAAGTGTACGTTCAGGTTTTAAATGGGCCTATCTTATTGAGTACATATCAATATGACGTTAAATGGACAAATTTCATAACTATCACACATGTAGATTTTAGAGGAGTATAATGGCACGAATATTTTCTGCAACACTCTATTTGAAAAGTAGATTCAGATAACCAACTGTTACTCCCCCCGATACCACCTATACCTCAAATGCAATGCCATCGGTTTTCCATGAAGGGTGTACGTAAATCAAGAAAGAGCCATGGGTTAGCCATGTTGAACGCAATCACAAAATCTTTCTACGTAGCATGTTTGTAATGGAACAAGATACTAAATTTCACTGAGAAAGTTAGCATAATCAACGTCATAAATGACTTTTGGGCTGCAAATGTGACCCACAAATACCATGTGGACCGAGAGAGTGAATAAAAATTCCTTTAAAAAGGAAGGGCGTTGGCAGGTGAAATACCATGTAAAAGGGATGGGAAGGGATTAGTAAGATAACATTTTGTGGTAGTTTTTGCACGTTGACTTATGTGATTTTTTGGACCACTTAGCCGAGGTATACATGAACGTAAATATTTAACCGCATAGTGATAGGGGGTGTCATATCCCTCTATTACATTTTACGATTTTTACAGGAAAATGCGACCAATCAAAATACAACATAATACACTTTATTCGGAAAACATCAACGCTATACTTATCCACCACAAGGTTGACCAAGTCTGCAGACTCACCAGCAGCACTAAAAGAAGCATTCCGATATTTTGCATGCCGAGGACGCAAAGTATGTTTAAAGATCGGAACGTACCATCGTGACGCTAACATTTTGTTTTTAAATAATAATTATTTTAAAGCACCTTTAAAAAATGGAAATCTCCCAATTTCAGCAACATTGTCACCCAATACTTCAATATTATTTTTCTTAAATTTTACCATCCTGTCGCACAAAGACTTAATTTGTCAAAATTTTAAAAATGGTTCCCCTACGCCATTGCACTATTTCCGTTCATATACAACTTAGAACATTCGGTACTTCATGAATATTACATATCATTACCCCGTATTTACGCGTAAATATCACATTCTAATTAAAAAGTGTGCGCATAGGTAAAGGGTCACACACAGGGGAATGCACTACTAGTACTACTAACATGAGATCTGTCTGCCCGACTATGCGTTTTTTAAAGCCCCTTGACCTATGGTCCTGATGTTGACATGCAGGTAGAAACAACAGCCTGAGGTTTATTATCACGTTTGCAGGGTGATCCAAAAAAATCAAAAGTCATCTAGAGTTTAATTTGCATAAAATGGAAATGCCATATGACCGCAAAACTTAAATAAATGTGGCTGATCCAATCAAATCCAGCCATTCATGTTTCATAAAAAATGTAAGAACCTTTATTATTAAAGGTTGCTGATCCCATCAAAATCCCAAAACTAATGTTTCCTCCTCGAGGCCTCACTTACATAAAAGCAATATAAAATCATCCAACCTTTGGATAGTGAACGAGTTGAAAAACGTTTTTATTCATAACATCAAAAAGGAAAAATGGGCATTTCGTGATCCCCAGCATAGTCCCCTGATTAACCTAAAATAAATTATAATTAGTTTAAGAAAGATAATTTTTTATATCATCCTGAACCGTGACCGCCCAAGCGACACCATCACTCAATAATCATCTTACTAAGACCTTCACATACCCCCCATTACATTTATCTTCCTCTGACACTGACCCGCCCTTTTATCTTTTTAAAGGAATTTTTAATTTATTATTATTGATATCGCCCCAGACTTGCTACATGTGTGCCTAAACTTAAGAGCATCCGTTCAATCAATGCACTCATGGCTCAGCATTAACAAAATAAAGCAATATCAACCACCCCCCTACTAATACCTTCCCTACAATTACATGATATTTCCTCTTGATCCACCCTTTCCTTTTACAGGGAATCTTTTTATTATTATTATATCGCCTCGCCACGACTTGCTACATTTGGTGCCCAACGTTTAAGCAAAAACCGTTCATTCAATCACTCATAACAAGTTAAAGACGCTGGTAACCGCAAATCACTGTAAAATTTCCTCCGGAACCTGTCGCTGATATTGCCCTGTATACTACTCTTTTTAACTAAATCCTGTTTGTAAATTACTTCAGGTTTTTCGCTGGGCCATCTTATTGAGTACATATCCATAGACGTAAAATTGTCACACATTTCTAAACTATCACACTGTAGATTTTAGAGGATATAATCTGCACGAATATTTTTCTTGTTCTGCAACACTGCGTATTTGAAAAGTAGGTCCCAAAACCCAAACGACTAGAGCGGGTAGCCCGCAGGCTACCACCCCCGCCCAAAAGGACGAGCTCAGGTTCAATGGTAAGAAGCGGTATGACATACTGAAATGGCATTGCTGGAAACCCAGTAGAGGGCCGCCAATGTGCAATGGTGCTATTACATTAGGCTATTGTGCAATTAATAGATTAAAGGTATCATTAATTTTTCATTTAAAGGGCTTATTTACCAAGTACCCAGCGCATTCCCATCATTACAACAAAATTAAAGGACTGTTTTCCATTTTATCTTAAAAGGGCCACTCATTATTTTCCCATTAGTAGTCATTCCCTTAATTTATTTTACCATTAAAGGGTCAGCCCAAAATGGGCAGCAAAGAACCACCGTCACAACCCAGCAAACTACAGATGCCACGATCTTATAACTTTGACCTCACATTACCTTTGACCTTGGCATGTGACATTTGACCTCATCAACAAATGAGGGATCCAATGTTGCATCTATGACTCAAGTTTGGTTTAAATCAGGGGTTCTCAATTATTTTAGCTGAAGGGCCATGCAGAGAATACCAAACATATTTGAAAGTTTCCTATTTGAGGGCCAAATACACCTGTATTTCTTATGTTTTCCTTTATATTTGTGAGCAAATCGAGGGCCAAAATCAATGGTTGGCGGGCCGGATTTGGCCCGCGGGCCGCCTATTGCGAACCCCTGGTTTAAATCCATCAAAGTCAGGGATCCTAAATAAATCAGGATAGGACACTCGATCAAGAGGGTGGAGGCATACTGCATGAAATCTGTAGCTTATGGATCTGTGTTGCTATGTTATCTCCTGTCATACGTCACTCTGCATAAATTATTAGCTAATTAGGTAGCTTATCAAAATTGGTAGCGCTATCACTATCGATATCAAAATCATCTATGGGCATTTGTACACAGTGTCACTCACCCGCCTGTCAAAGTATGCAGATATTACAGGCAAATGTTACCCCCTTTTCACATCAACAGACAACACCAGACATTGACAACAGACATCAACAACAACAAACAACAGTGGACAAAGCTGATCCCTATGTGTTTTCCTGCCTTAAGGCAGGCGACACAAAAATCATCTTTTTTACACCTTTTAAGACATTTCTCTAGCCAAACACAAGAAACCTATTGCGCATCTAATCTATGAAATCACTACAAAAGTGGCATGCGCAGGATCTTTTGAGCGGGATCAAGAATAATTTTCTCAAAATGGGCAGTAAATAAAAGTTTAAAGCAAGTGCTGACCTAAATATAGGCTTTAATAAAAATGTGATCCTTTGTGAATGGATCTCCCCCCCCAAATAGGGGGAAGCACACATGCCCCTGGCATGCCCCCCCTTTGAATATGCCAATGTTCCCTTTAAAATCTCCCATTGAACCTTAACCATTGGGCATATAACGTCAAATTTTGATAAACGCATTTTTAATTCACTCACTGAATTGGTCTCAGTCTATATACCTCAACACTCAATATTTCTCCATTTTTTATGTGTTCCAAATATTGTTTTTAAATTTTACACTTCTTTGTTCTCTCATCTTTAAAATTCACACAGGTTAGTTTGTCTAACATATAGACATAAAGCCACCGCACAGCATTACTATTTTTAGATGTTTTTGTTGCTGGTAAGAGACATCAAGTGAACCGTGAGGATAAATGACCTCGGTGCCAAGTTAAGTTAAGATCCCGCACCAAATTGTGCAATCTACTGGAAATTTTCTTCACATTGTGCTATAGTTCCGTGTAGTTCTGGTTGACTTGTGTGCTGAATTCACCGAATTGCCAAATGTGGTTAATATTTTGCACTCTGCAATAATGTGGACCTTTTCTGGTCTTGTTATTTTGGATAAATTGTCTTTTATTACATTTGCTTATCTTTGCAATTGTTAGTTCCTCTAAATGGAAAATGCAAAACAAAATTTAAAAAAAAAAATAGATTTTGAATATGGTCCAAATGCATTCCAACCAAACTAAATGAACCACTGTAACACTTGCAAAAAAGCTGAACAGCATTTCTTAGATAAAATGCCCAAATATAGCCTAAGGGGCCTAAAAGATGGCTGTTTTGTATGTTACCTTAAATTGCAATGCATTATATGCTAGTGCTATGGTATAATTGCTGTGATAAAATGTGCAATGATGCGACTTTAGTTTGCAAGGCACTACAATTAAGACAAAAAAATTCTCTGACTTGATTCAAAACCAAGTGCAATTTTTTAAAATATCAAAATTATAATTCATGTTCTGGTAAAATTAATGTTTCTAGCAAACATTCATTGGGGAAAAAAGTAGATCTCAGTAAATTTTGACACTTATGGAATTAAAAAAAAATATCCAAATTGCCTCTATATTGCAACTGCTTATTTTTAAATATTCATAATGTACTGTGTATAATTCTGCAAATGTTTTTTGCACAAATGAAGTGATAAAATGCCAAAAATTACTGATTTCTTACAGAGTTGCACTAAAAATAAAAATAAAACTCCTGACGATTGCAATCACACCTAGTTATTTACAATTCACTCTGCTGTATAAAGAGTATTGCATTAATCAAAATTAAAACGTTATCCTCTACATGTGCGCTATGATAATTTACACCAACCTCTGGAATGCATTATATAAATACCTATTCATAACTTTGCTATTGAAAAAATTTGATTAATATGCCAATGCTGTAATGGTTAATATTTGTGCAGCACTTGTAAAAAGCTATTTGATGGTACCTTATTGAGTATTTTACAGTAAGGGTTTGGCTTAGTAATATTCATATCACAGAGTGTGGTTAAGATGCTTGACTCTGTATCAAAGTGCCCTTGGTTTCAATCCATAGTGTTCCCTGCTAGGATTATTCAAACAAGATTTTATCTAGAGGTGGACTGGGCCTAACCCTAGGGGACTGGTCATTATTACACCGGAGGGATGAGGAATTCAACTCTTTTTCTGCAATAAATTGTTGAATCCCTTTTGCTTCTGTTTTGTTTTTGCCTTAAAGGGCACATCAGTGATTTGCTTAAAATCCGTAAACAAACAAAAAATCTCAAAAATCAGATTTTTTCATTTTTGTAAACAAGTTATAGGTATTCCTAACCATTCCCATACCTTCTGAGGAGTACTACAGAGTTTCCTTCACTTTTAATCGATTCCTATAAATTTCCAATCTTTTTTTTTATCTTTTCAGGTTAAAACTGCTAGGTCCTTTAATACAGAATTCCCCATTTAAAAGCATGTTCCCCTGTCTTTCATGAAGAAAAATTTGAAATAATCCCTTCAAAAAAAAAAAAATTCTATTTCCCCTACCTGGATAATAATGACCCCTCACATTAGGCTAAGATTTAAGGACACTATAAGTTTGATTCACCCGAAGATAAAAAAAATATTGGAAATTTGTAGGAATAGATTAAAAGTGAAGGAAATTCGTAGGGCTCTTCTAAGTATATTTTCCAACTGTAAAATCTACAGAAAAGGAAAGGAAAACAGAGTGATCAGGATATGAAATCCCCATTCAATTACGTTGTAGTTAAGTGTCCGTACCGGACAGTAATTTTTTTGGGGACTTAAAAATATCCGATTTTGTCATTATGAGGTGGGCTTCTAGACTTATCTTTTGCAGGGCATGTTAGGCTACCTATACTTGTTCCAAAAATGCAAAAATCGATTTTTGATGATTTTTGGTTGTTTTCTGAATTAGTCAATCATGATAGTGCCTTTTAATGAATATAAACACTGTTTTGAAATAAAATTGGAGCTACAACACACCAGAAACACACAAAAACACACACTACGCACCTTTAGAAACACCGGGCTTATGCTTATGCAGATGCAGTAACGCAGTGAAAGCGCCCATGCCCAGTTGTGTTTGGAATGTGACCGCATGAATTCAAAGTTAACTCGTATTTATATTCATAATTGGATTGGCCTGAGGTTGTGATAACAGAAAAATATCGCCGAGCCTAGATCAAATATCGGGCGAGTCGGAGACGAGCACGATATTTTCTTGGCGAGGCGATATTTTCTGTGATCACCGAAAAAAAGGCCATCCAATATTATTATTATGATGCAGAAGAAGGTCGACTTGACAAAAACCTATTTTTAAAATGGCTTCAACACTAATACAAAACACGTTATTGGCTTGACGAGTTGCATGAACGAATGCCCAATATTTTTGCGTATTTGTGCAGTGTTGGCGGTACGCGGCTAATCGCACTGTGTATTGCACCCACCCAGATGAACCCTAATAATGAGTGATATCGGTCAGGTTAATGAACAGCAGCCTGCGCATGGGCACGCTTCACTGCATAACCGTATCTGCCTAAGCATAAGCCGGTTTTCTAAAGGTCGTAACTACCTATAGGTAAATATGTGCCAACAAATGACATGCAATAATGTAGGAAATACATCATGTAAAGACCTCTTAAAGGGACATCAGAGATTTTGTGGAATGGGCTCCCTCAATTTTTTACAAGATGGGTTGAGATGCAGGGGTAGGACATTGCCAACTTAAGGGGGTATGGGGTCTGAATATGATAAAAAATTGTTCTCATCAAGAAAAATAGATAAGGCACTGGCTTAAATTGTGTAGATTGTTAATCTACAAAAAGCTTTTTATTCGATCGAATCGGACCATTCGGTTCCCGAAATATAGCTGATCAAAGTGAAGTAGTGTACGCAAAATTTGCAAAAAATGCATAATCTCCTATATTTTATCATGTGAAAAATTAAGGGTTTAGTTTACGATATTTGAAAAGTATTATTTATGAACATAAAACACCAATTTATGTTGGCTAGTTGAAGAAAAAATACTCATATTAATCCTTTCCATAATTTAAGTAATTAAATGTCACGGTAAGTGAGTGTTTCGGTATTTTATTTGTTTCCTCACCTGACGATATTTAAGAAATTCTTTTAAAAACTTAATAACAGGAAATGGATGCACCTATTTCGATGATTCTTCAGTAATAATTATTGATAATTCAGTATAAAATGACATTAATAAAAATATTCCATAGTCCCATCAAAAGCCGCCCTCAAATGTTGTCTAAATGTTTGGAGGCCTAAACTGTTTCGTTAAAAAGACGCAAACATCCCAAACGAGAACGAACGTAACAATAGAGAATGCTACCTGATATGAACATGAAATTTTGGCACAACAATTAGCCCATACAGGGCGGTGACCATGAAGGCCGATTTTCAAAATTGTGTCCAAATTCAAATGATGCAATGACTTATAAGATTGGCGATTGCCGGTGCATGGCAACGGTTATTAAAAATTCGGCTTCATTTGTCATGCGTATTTACCTCTGGCATATGTCACCCAAGTTTCGTCACCAGTCAGCATGTTTAGTTTATTTAGTCCATTCGTTCTGGGTTTAGCCAATCAGAGGCCGTTACGTGGTTACCCTGGCAAAGAGCAAAACATGTTCAAAGATTTCAAACTTGTTGACATGGGCTACAATATGATATATAACATGTATATACCACTATTTAGAAAAATTAAGAAAAATCATTTCAAAGTTCACTGCTTCAGACCCCATACCTCCCCCTTAACAGCAACAGTGAATTGAAATCGGCATCAACATCCGGCGTAACCCGAGAGCTAGTCTTTTTCAAAGACTTAACGGTAGTAGGTTAAGCATATCACCCAAAAAAATTAGCCATACATATTTTTATTATGAAAATAGAGTGGTTTATTTTGGTCTTATTAACGCAGTGGCCTATGGGAATTGAAATAAACCAAAATACTCATAAAATTAAAGTGGAATGTTGTATTAATCAATTGGAATTTTCAGCATGGGTCTACTTTGTGTTCTTCTGTAGAATTTGAGGCACCAAATCTTTGAATGTCATTTTACATAACCCTGGGCTGACACTGTAAAACAATTGCAGGGGGGGTAGGACATGCCATCCTAACAGCAACAGCAAATTCAAAACGGCATCAACTCCCGGGTGCTAGTCTTTTTCAAAGACTTACCATAGGAGGGGGCTCTTACGCATATCGAACGGTTACATACAGACATATATATATATATATCATATTTTTATTTCCATCAAAGATACACAGTATAAAAACAACAAAAAAGACTAGGCCTGGTCACGAATATTTAAATCTTAAATGAACGTTATTGGAAATTACACTATTTTGCAGCGAGGTTAATCCACTAACCTCGACGGATTTTGATGTCAATAATTTTTTCCTAAATTATCATGATATTACTAAGATCTTTTGAGCGACGTTTTAAGAGTTAAGTTTTGTAATGTCACTGAGACAGAACGGCCATATTAAATGTACGTAACAGTTTCCCCCCCAATTAAACCGTTTGGACAATCCCCAATGCCCAAATCGAGCCAAGTCGTGTCCAACCCCCTCCACCCCCCCCCCCCCCGACCCGACAATTTGGCAGCAAGAAATTTTAGTGATGGGCAAGAACACAGCTTTTCTGTGGAAATATAATTTCCTGAATGTTGCATTACATATGGTAAACCAATTGATTCAATGAAATGGACTTTTATGAACAAAATTTGTTTGAAAAGAAAATAACTTACAAAAATGAGTGTTTTCATAACACCTACATCTACCTGCTTATCTACACTTTGTTTGAACTTGCACTATACAGCTTGCTTGCTCTGCTTCCCTTCAAAACCCTTGATATTTAATCAGCCGACTAAATATAAGTCCCAATGCTAAAAATAGGTAGAAAGTGTGTGATAAATATAACCGTCATTTATGACACACATAGTGTCTAGACGATTCAGTGTATCTATGTGATACATGCTTTGAACTAGAAATTCACTATTGACTCACTTCTGGTGGTGAATCTCAAAAACCAACAAGTCTTCTGTTTTATTTATTTTGCTTGTTAAACTATAAGGCCGGGCGAGAAGGGCTATCTTTCACTACCTTTATTAATAGTCTTAAACAGCTGTGAAAATTGCAAGCAATTTCATTGGCTGATGCTCGGGTTCAATTCTACAATTGAACCCAGGTAGTACGCGCTGCGTATTGAGGTTATTTGGAGGTTGAAGCGCTCGCATCATACCGCGTTTTACTGTATTATTTTAAGTGGAAGAACGAGGCTGAGGTCTTCCACACAAAAATAATTGTGTCGCCGCGGTTTCAATTCATCGTAAAGAGAGTACCGGTTCCCAAAATCATACCTTTATTCTCATTCTTCAACAGCTTTAACATTTAAGGTCATCTTTAACCCAATTTTGCGATACTTTACGGCTTAAATACAATAAGAAAGGACTGCCACCACCCAGTGACCACAATCAAACGACCCCTTGTACGCAACGATCATACGCAACGAGACACAACGTTGGCAGGTGCGCGCGAACGTAGCTAAACGTGGTATGACGCGAGCGCTTCAACCTAAGAATTACGTCAATACGCAGAGCGTGGGCTACATGGGTCATTGTCGAATTGAACCGGGCATTCAGCCAATGATTTCTTACATTTTCACAGCTGTTAAGAAGATCTAATTGTTGCTTTTGGCTACATGGATCCCTCATACCCACAGTTTCATCGTGTGAATGTATAAGGTCAAAGTGCAGAGCTGATATGGGATGATCTGCGTGCGCCAGTATTACTAGGGGATACTCTTATTAGATACTTTCCTCAAGTCAGTGGCTTTGAACCATTTTAAGAGCCACTGACCAAAGATTAAACATAATATGTGAATTTCTGAACAAATGGAGCTATTGCAATTACAGACTTCTTGCATTCACACCTCACAGCCGTAATTTGACCATCCCTATGGGTCTTACTGCTATAGCATGATGACACAAAAAATTGCGTTGCTAACCAATCAGAAAAAAGTAAACAGGAAAATTTATTAACTTACACATTCTGTTAATTTCGTTCACTTTATGCAGGTTGTTTTATCACATGGCAATTAACGAATCAACTATAAAAGAAAATTCACATATTTTACAACTGAATTGCTGTGTCCATTAATACAGTATACAAATACAACATGGTTAGAGGAAAAGAGGGTACACTATTCTCCCGAGTACTGGCTACGGCGCCTATCAACCGACCCGAAGGGTGAGGGGTGATTAGCCAGTAGGCCAGTACCAAGGGAAAATAGTGTGCCCGATTTCACGCTATAAACCATGTTAGTATTGTTTATTACACCTCCATGTGACAACATGGGGACGAGGTGTGGGGAAAACAGTTCAATCTATTTCCCTAGGGGAAATAAGTGAGTGAGGGAGTATAAATTTAACGACAACTCAACCATGTGTTATATCGTGTCATTACGTGTTATCATTATATTACGTTTTAAAAACATCAAAACAATAAAAAAAATAAAAAAAATAAAAAAAATCACAACCTTTTTAAAAAAAAGTTAAAAATAGTTATAAAAATCGGCCTCCTCAGGAAATTTCTAAACCTGAAGAGGCTAATATCTGAAATGTTTTTCAAAATCTGGGAAACTATAATATTTCTACGAATAAGCGCATAATCAATGCACTCAAGTAATACAGGTTTTCACAGAACGAGCACATCCCAAGGATACACCGAGGGACTGGCTCACTCTAAGCAAAATGACTATGGGTCATTTAAGTATGACCCCAATTTAATAGTGCTATACGATCTCGTCCCTTCGTCCAATCCAACCTGAACTACCAACAGATCCAACAGTTGTGGAAAAGCAAATCGGGAACTAGCTTGCTAAATAGAATCAGCCAATGAAATGCATGATTATGTTCATGAATAGTAATGAGGGTAATCAATTGGGTTTGGGTATGTGCAGTAGTCAAGTTTTCAGTTCACACCTCTTTCTCCAATTTTAAAATTTTAAAACCACATAGAAAAAAAAACTCCTTAGCCCAAAATTTAGGAAAGATTATATTTTATCAGCTCCAAATTCCCTAATTGCCCGAAAGTTTTGATCCCAGATCTAAAGCGTTCCAGAATTCAGTCCAAAGTACCCAACTTTCACAAAAAGTTCAATTGTCAAGCCCCTGAGTTTGGAACTTCACACTATATCACCCTCCCAAACCCAAATTGCGTGGCCCCTCTCTCAGACCATTCACAAAATGTTTCAATTGTAAAGCCATGAGTTTGGAACTGCAGCTCTACACCCAACCCACACCCAAGAAGTGGCCCCTCTCCTCAGGCCCATCGACCCCAGCCAAACTGCATGTTATTCTGCCACTGAGTACACACACGGTAAAATTTGCTATATCCACAAAGCTTTGTGTCCACTTTAATAATTAATAACTTTAAATGAATTTGAACACATAGAGGAAAAGCCAGGTCTGAAAATATAATCGATATCGAAAAAAAAGAAAATTGAAAGTCTGTAGGATTGCGTAGTCTCAGCAATGTCATACTCTACACTCAAAATACCTGATTTTTACCCAGATATTTTCTGGTTGAAAACACTGACTTCCCCGATATTTTCCCTGGGTGACACACTGACTTTCCCTAGATATTTCCGGGTGAAACCCGACTTTCAACGAGTATATTTCCCTGGTTGAAAAAATAACTTTCACCATATATTTCTGAATTTACACAAGGCTTCCAGGGCAAGTCTGCTATATAGTCTGTGTGTGAAAAAATACACTGTGTAGCAATCTTTGTATTATAATGTGTTGAAAGGATACGTTTTACTTCTTAGGGGTTGAATAATTGCATCAATTACTTGATTAGGGGGCATTGGGAAAACAAATATTGGTTAGGGGGTACCCAATTGTGCTACTAACACTTGTTTAAGGGTGCAATTCCAGGAAGCAATGTAGCACTGTGATTTGATTACAATGAATTCTTATTTTTATATACGACAGCATTCAAGATCTGACTTGCGTTTGGCGGACACGGGTGTGAAAAAATTATTTAGATGTGAAAACAAACAACTAAAAATGTTGATCAATGGAATGTTTTCTAGGGTAAAATTACATGCAGTTTCTGATTTTGGCCCTTAAAATGGTGAAAATTGCACACTTTTTGAGATATAATCCATATTTTTGCCAAATTTTTGCCAAATTTTTGCCAAAATTTGGCCTTTTTGAGTGACAAAAATTTTGACATGTCTATTTGGAATGACCATATCTACAACAAAAAATAAGCCCAGTTGTTATTTTTAAATTTAATGTTAAATTATTCACCTATCTTTACAATAAAATAGTTTGCATTGTTCAAACTACCTCCTGTTTTTGTTTAGAGCTTCTTGAAATTGTACGTTGGAGTGACAAGATTGTACGCAAAATTTGAGGTTTTTGTCCAATTCGGACTTCAAATGACCATAATTTCACAAAGTATACCCTAGAGATATCATTTTTGTGTCAATTTGTTCAGAAATGCAATAGCAAAACGTAGGTAGTGAGTTTGAACAGAATGCTCTTTACTAAGAAAAATTATAATGCAAAATGTTACCCTACCCCTTAATTTTCTGCAGGCGTGAAAAAATTATTTCAATTTGATAAAAAAATTCAAACTAAAAAATTCCAGGATTATGGGATTTAAAATATGAACTTGTTATGCCCAATACCTCCCCCTACAACAAGTTCATATTTATTTAGACATAGGACTCCTCATTTTTGAGTTTGAATTTTTTATCAATCATTTTTTTCCTTCCGGCAATAGGTTGTTTAATGTACAAAAGCATCTATATCAAACCAAATCCACCTAAATACCAGCAGATACTAGCCGACTAAGGATCAGAATGGATTAATACAGTTATTTAAACATATACCAATGTAAGAATACCCTTACTTATGTTTACTATGGTTATAATTTTGACAGGTTCAGTAAAATTATTGTTATTCCTAGTTTTAGCATGTTGTCTCTTTTTCCCTATTTGGATATCATGGAGGTTTGTATTTTGATGTGTAGCATTTAAGGGGGAGGTAATTTTGCATTTCCAATGCCAGATTCAGTTTCTACACAAAATTTCACCCTAGAAAAAGTTGTTTTTATTCAAAATTCTTGAACTTCAGTTTTTACTCAATTTGTCCTCCAAACGCAAGTCAGATCTTGAATGCTGTCATACTTATTTTCTAAAATCTTTACATGGTAATTTTGTGCTGTTATTTCTAAATTACATTCAAATATATAAATTTATTATGATCTCCCTCCCTCCCTCCCTCCCTCCCTCCCTCCCTTCTCTCTTCTTCCCTCCCTCCCTCCCTCCCTCCCTCCCTCCCTCTTCCTCCTCCCTTCTTCCTCCTCCTCCTCTCTCTCTCTGATATTTTTTTATATAAAGCCAAAAGAGAGTAGAGTAATTACCCTTGGCTGTCCAGATTCCAACCTAGTAAATGGACCTCAGTGGAAATAAGCTTCCTGTAGAAGGTTTCTTATTTTTATCCTGGACATTAGATGAAAAATGTTAAAATAACATCATAACCTCCCTGGGATAGCAGATACCTTCCCTGAACTTGAGTACATTACTACAGTGTTAATAACTTACTCTTCAGACTGCAGACTTCTGAGTGGTGCTACATAATTGCTTGGAATATACCCTTCTTTGTTTGAAAGTAATGACTTTGCCAACCACCAATCACCCCTAAAAAGAAAATAAGTATAAGTACACCATTAATTGATTAGACATTTGGAATTGAAGGACAAGGCCTTGTTGATATCCTATAAACCATACCTCCCTCATTAAATGGATAGGAATATCACTCAAAAGTTAATAGAACTGTCACTCGGCATTTAGTAGAAATACTTGCATATATGGAAGATTTTGACCACCAACCATGCTCCAGGATGACTAACCTGAAAGGGCTGCTATTGGTTAAAAGAAGCAGGAATGAGATTTGAACCTGAGACCACTTTACCATGAGGTCAGCTACCTAACCAGCAAGGATTGATGTGCCAGATTTCCAATTCTAATCCTTGATTAGAGGTTAATGTTTGCATATTTTTAGCTTTGAGTGCTTCAGCAAAAAAATCAATGCACGTGCGCTCAGTTTGACGACAAATAATGGCACGAGCCCCTTAGTCTGGTCAAACTGACGCAAGTGCATTGATTTTCGCCACTGTACGAGAAACTAAAAATATGCAGACATTAACCTAATTCATAAACATTATTACAACAGACATTTTTTTTTTAAATTTGAATACGACATGAAATCAAATGCAGTAATGTTCCAAACTAAAAAAAAATGCACACAACCGCCCATAAAATGAATCAATCCACCGTTGCGTGTAAACATTCTAAGCATGCTGTGTACACTCATTAACATATGCACCATGCATGACAAATACCAATGCATGATTTTTATCCACTCATTTTTCCTCTCTAATAATAAACGTTTATGAATAACATTTACAGAATAAATTGATACTGCTATCGTGATCAACACTCAATATAATGAATAGCTGCACTCTGGAACGGTTGTCACAACTTATGCTCCAGGAGCATGAGTGGTGGTCAAAATCTAAAATAATCAAAAATTATGCATGTGTGAAGGCTTTATTTGGATGACCATGAGGCCATAGTGACAAATTTATTTTCTGATCATTATTTTTACTAATTAGCCAACCTAATTTCAGCAATAACTTTATTCAAATTACCAACTGCTTTATTTATTTAAATGACAAAAATATGGCTTATAACACATGTCACAGAGTTAGGCACCACATGTAATTATGTATTATGATCTTCATGAACATTCAGTTAAAGGTGGGTAACCTGATTGACAACCTCGTTCTCCCCCCCCCCCCCCCACAACTATAATCCATCGAAATTAAGATTTTGAATTTTATATCAGAAGAATGTTCATATTTTTTCTCATTACTCTGGTGAAATTATAATAATAATAATAATATAGGGGCAATCTACACGGAGTGCAGATCCAGATCCGATGCGCATCACCGAGATCCAGATCACAGATCCAGATCATGGGAGACCGTTTAAGAACTCTACACGGCGCAGTGAGTGCGAAAGTACAGCGCCCTTTCGAAGCGTAAAGTGTACAAATGCTACGCGTAACCTTGGTGATCGAGGAATACTTTACGCGTAACCTAAAAGTACGCGATTAAAGTGCAGCGACACTAACCAAGCGTGTACACACCATGTACGCATTGCAGATCTGGATCAAGTTTGGCTGTTGCCCGTGTAGACGCAAACTGGATACGAAATCTGGATCCGATCTGGATCTGCGCTGCCGTGTAGATTGCCCCATATTCCCCGCCTAAAAAATCCGAATGATATAATTACTATATTAAAAAGGTATGTAGGTATGTAGGTGAATTATAATAATAAATGCCAGGAGCATTGTTCGCGTAATGTGTTTGCTTATTGACCTGTGTCCGTAATGCATTGATAACAAAGCATGATGTGGAAGTTTGAGAGAGTTATCCAGCTGGCTTGGCGCGTTCATTTGAAAGCAAGTTTGAGCACGTTGTGGCCATTTCAACATCGTTCGGATTTTTTAGGCGGGGAGTATAACATATTGGCTTTTATAAAGCGCCATTCCTACAAGATCACAGCACTGTTGCCTATTATTATTATGCTGCCGTCAGGAAATCGTCATAATCATTTTGCTTCATCTAGGCCGGCAGCTGGCCAAGCACACAATCCTATCAGCACTTAGATTGTAATATTCCCCATAACAGCTACCCGAATATCGCTTGGGTCGACGAGGCAAGTGAGGTAAAGTGCATTGACCAAGTGCACAAAACATTGGCCGCAGCGGGGCTCGAACCCACAACCTTTGGATCATGAGTCGGCAGTCATATCCACTGGACCATATGTGCCCCTAAGCACAGGAAATGTTTCCTTTCATAGTTATGAACAAAAATGTCTCCAAACCAATCGATGGACGAACACAAGCCTCTAAAAAGATTCCTGCATTCCTAATAAACAAAAAATCTCCTGATGACCATGTTAATTTTACTGAAGAAAAGAGAGTCAGAGTGACAGAATGTGGCACCAGTTGTTGTTGTTGTTTTCACTTGCTAAATGCAACAAACGTAAAATACCTGTGTCTCATAAATATGCATAACCACTTTCCAATACGACGATATGATTGGCCCATCGGGTGGTGCCCAAAATTATGATAACATGGTGCGTATGCTCATTGGGCACCTTCAATCTGGTTATGCCATTTCAGGAGAATCTATCCGTCTTAAGGTTGTTGCATAGTGTCATGCCACTTGCCGCTTTGCCGCTCTGATGGTGAAATTACGTCACTACGCAATCATGTCAGAATCACTAGCGGTGACCCAAGCGGCAAATCGCATTGAGTTGACTTGAATTCAACTTTAGAGTGGTGCCGCTCATGATGTAGTTCCAAGCGATAGCGCTGCTTGACTATAATGGCTCAATCCTGCAATCGGCGTGCGGCAAGCGGCATGACACTATATAATCACCTTTAGTTATAAATAGAAGGTCTTTGGTCAATATCTACTACTCAAAATATTGAGTCTATAGACAAAACACCATATCCTTTCTTGTATTCTACAATTAAAATTATGATCTATTAAATACATAGACTTACTCTTGGTCTATAACATGCAATGTATCTCCTTTGGAAAATGACAGGTCTCCTTCCATACGGCCATAATAGGGGAATAAAGCAGTGAATAGTTTGCCATGATATTGATCTGAAAATAAAATGTTTAAAAAATAGGTATTTTTTTTCAACAAATCACAGGCAATAACATTTGAATGGACTAAAAGTTCTGCTAAATGTGGCACTCAAGTCTGATGGGAGTTGATGACCCCACCATCGAATGGCTGATACACAGTGGTTTTTGTAATTTAATGCTTTGTTCACTGACATATGAAAGAAGGAATGCAGCACTGACATTGTTATTTATTTGAAATCAAAGTAAATCTTAAACTTGATTTATACTCATGCATCCTGAAGCATAGCATCAATACTTTGGTGGTGTTTTGGCGCTGATCGTAAACCAATGGATTGATCACTCAAAGCTTTGGTCTAGCATCAGCTAATGCTCTGAGTTGAGCAATATTCCACTTTCGAGCACCAAAGTTTGCCGTTGTCCAATCAAAATACTGTATGTTTTGCCCTTTGACCTCAAATTTTCATGTTCCTATCTAGACAGACAGACACATGAATCATGCCGACATAAGGTCTTTCCAATTGCATCGGATGACATAAAAAGGACACCAGTGTCAACTAGGTTGTCTGATGATGGGCAACTTAAAAAATAAGACTACATCTAACTCAATGACTGCGAGTCATCACTACATGACCTCAAACTGTACCTTTGTGACTGTCTTTGACTCTGCATGTCTGCCACAGATCTCAATTTTTAAAAATTCTTGGACTTATCACTAATTATTCCATGACCAAATAGATTAATTTCACATTCGATATGCATAGGGACTGAAATTCAATGATGTAAATAACATTTTGTATATCAAGTCCATAATAGAAATGTTGGAAAGCACGTACAAAGAATGGTGAAATCTGTAGACACAAAGTATTTCTGAGAATTGTCGGTATTTTTATCACCGCTTTCTGTTTGCGATAAGAGGGGCACCCATGTTAAATTTGTTCATTAACCTTCACAGAACTGACAGAAGACAACTCCACTAAGAAAAGATGCTCTGCTCTCCATGGTCATGGAATTGCTCCAAATGACTTAATTACTGGGTTAACAAAGAACTAGAACCAGTCTACATACCTTCTGAGACACCAGGGGGCAATCCTGGTGGTGGCGTATATCTAGTGGGTCCTCGGCCTCCTGTTATGCCATTTGGAGACTTGCGAGTATTACTGGGTTGGTTGCTTTCACTTGAACATATACAACCCATGATGTGTGGCTACTAACTAACTTGAAAATCAGTGGAATTCTGAAAAAAGAAAACAAAGATCAATAAAATTCCATTATTAAGCAAAACAAACAACTAAAAAAATAACTGAAACTTATGTATTCTAATTGCAAAGGATGTATAGACATGTTCATGTTAACTTAAAATAGGAAATTCTTGAAAATTTGATATTTGTAATTTGCCACAAAAATACCCTTTCCACAATTATCCACAAATATAGTAATACCTACATGTTACAACTTGTCACAAAACTAAATTTGTTACCAATGCTGAATCACATCAGAGGGATTATTGATTGAATGCTTGTACTGACAGCTATGGTTAACATGTTTTAACCCCACAATTCAAGTCTGAATAATCTACCAATCTATGAATTTGTTTTTCATCCAATTTCCTCTGATTTCTAGGGTTGATGGTCACTGTAGTTTGTATATAATTTTTTCATTTTCAAAAATTCAGATAATTTTTTAGGTTTTTATATTCAGTAAATATTTTATGTTGCTAAGTGAGCTTATTAGGTAATGTTAATAATTTCCAAGTGTTTCGTGAAATCTGGGGTTACTCCTTAAAGGTGGGTGACCCGATCGACCTCATTCCTCCCCCCCCCTTTACTCCATTGGTATCAGAAGAAAGTCCATATTTTTCTCATTACCTCAGTAAAATTTTCTTTTGATTTTATGAACAAAATCACAAGTGTGGTATACCAGTTATAATACCACACTGTCTACAGTATGGGTCAATTTAGTACACATTTTTGGTTAACTATCCAATGGCTGAGCCGATTAAACTAAAAATTTGTAATCCGATGTTTTTGATGATATGCTTCCATATGTGAAGGATAAAATATAATAAGAAAATTTGGATCATAATCGGGTCACCCACCTTTAAAGCCACTATCAGTCATTTTTTTCCCCAAACTCAAAATGCCCATTTTGTGTCTAAATTGCTAATGTTAGGTCAAATCAACGCCTTCAATTACTCTTCTTTGTGAAAAACAGACACTAAAGCATTTTAAAGCGGTCTTGAAGTTGCCATATTGTTTACTAATAAAAGTCAGATCCCAACATTTATTAGTAAACAATGCATAACAATGGTAATTTCTTTACAGATACAGTGTGTTAGGCTTAGCCACTTACAGGTGTCTTTACTTAAATTGTTTACATTTTGAAGAAATCGCAGATAGTGGCTTTAAAAAAAATGAAGGACTTTCATGTTTTCTACCAACATACTAACAGAGGAATACAACTGTTAGCTACATGTGTGTATCAAATTTGAACTGAATAAACAAATTAAAACAAAACAAACAGAATCCCAAAAATGCATCTGCCGTCATGGTTTGCGATTGAGGAGTGAGTGAGTGAGTATTAAAGTTTAACGACAACTCAACACAATTGTGTCATATCGTGTCATTAAGATTAAAAACATCAAAACCTTTATAAAACATTTACTACTGTAAATTCTAGTCACAACATTCAATTTGAATTACAACAATTTTAAACAGATACACATCATACACTGATGAACCAGATCATCACCCATCCATGTATAAAATAAGATAACCTAATTGAATACAATACACATAGAGAAACACAGCTTCACAAGATACACTGTTCCAAATTATAATTACGGTATATGCATCATACACTGATGAAGTTCATCACCCATCCATGTATCAAGAAAAAATTTCAACTACAAGACAAGATAAATCAATACAGTATTGAAACATTAAGGGAATATTTTACAGATTAAATAGGTGGTCTTACATATGTACAAATATAATTGATAAATAGTATGTTTTCATGTTAACTGATACAGATTTTAAACAACTTAATACGAGTAATCATACAATAGAACACTATTACATCTGTTCAGTTGCTTAAAGCCAAATTTGGGCAAGATCGTGACACGCCTGATTAAAGCGCCAACTT
>JAMKCH010021796.1:0-21274 GCA_023653785.1 Ophioderma brevispina | reverse complement strand
CAGGCATTTCATTTTTCTTTTGCAAAGTTTTGAGGAGCCTATTGTTATGAGATTTAATGATCGTGTCCATGTTCTTCATGCAACTGTAGCTGACTTTTAAGGTGTTTTTGTTGAAGATTTTGTGCAGCTTGTTCCCTGGTGGGAAGTGTTTAGCGATCAGTCTAAGGAATGTCCTGGTGACGTTGCTTTTGACGTTAGCACTGTACGGGGGATTAAACCAGATAATTTTCCTCGAACGATTTTTCTTTTTTTGGCCGCCCTTAAAAACAGTGGCTACAAGAACGACATCAGCTACACTTTTTTTTTTTTTTTTTTTTAAACCTGTTCTTACTTTTGTAAACTCAGCTTTTCAAGCACGTAGTAACCTAGATGTTTAATAGTTTAGTTTTATAATATACTTGTTCTCTTTTATATTTTCTATATGTGTATCTTTTGTATATCTTGACTGTACCTATTTGTTTGGTGATGTCAATAAAATAACTTGAACTTGAACTTGAATGTCCTGGTGACGTTGCTTTTGACGTTAGCACTGTACGGGGGATTAAACCAGATAATTTTCCTCGAACGATTTTTCTTTTTTTGGCCGCCCTCAAAAACAGTGGCTACAAGAACGACATCAGCTACACCAAACGCAAACCCCAATCTAGAGATACATAGATATCTAAATTAAAATAAAATTGACCTAAACATTGCATACGTAATGGTAATTCCCATGTACTGTTTACAAAACCGGATTTACAACATTGAAATGTGGCACACTTTTCAGCAATATAAAAGACGGCAACATTACACCACAGGAAGTGGACTTTGATTTCACAGACTCACACAAATTGACTGGACAATGTGCTAGTTCGATGGCCTTTACTGATTCCCTTTTAAACTTTAAATCCCGAAAATGTAGCATTGACCGAATTTACATTATAATTAAACTCGCTTGTGTATACATACAATCATCTTGATCTTGTTGATACGT
This sequence comes from Ophioderma brevispina, assembly GCA_023653785.1. Taxonomy (NCBI): domain Eukaryota; kingdom Metazoa; phylum Echinodermata; class Ophiuroidea; order Amphilepidida; family Ophiodermatidae; genus Ophioderma; species Ophioderma brevispina. The sequence continues at coordinate 20,301 of JAMKCH010021796.1, read as the reverse complement.
GTTCTGGTGGCAGTATTGTGCAAGTTGTTATTCACAATATCCACTTATCAAAATTAATCAGTTAATCACGTACATCATTCATGGATATAAATCCGCAATCATTGAATAATTTTAATCTGTCTGGCCCAACTATTGACATTGTTTACAAACACCTTAACATCTGATAGCACCTGGACGTTGAGGTGACGAAGGCAGACACCTTCATGCTGATCATGATATTTATGGTCACATTTCTTTTGCTCTTTTTCTGATGTAAGATGTTAACTGATTTAGAGAGGGTATGAGCAATGATGAGTGATGAGAAATATAGAGATTCAAATTTTCAAAGGCCAGGTTTTTCTAGATCCTTCTTCTATTGTGGCTATCTTGCTCCCATGCATTTGGAAAACGTTACTGGCTTGCACGTGCGAATCAGATTGTCAAAATTTAAAAGACCTTTGAAAACATACCTGTACCCTCATCAGTTGGTTTTACTTTTGTTATAGCATCCAAAATTTTGTGATTAAATATTATTTTATTTCTGTATGAGAAAAAGATTCCCTTGTAGGTACCTTATATCATCATGCAAGAGAGAATGCTATATTGAGATGACCTCAGATGTTTATCCTCAGATGTATTTTGACACCTCATTTGTGGCGATCGGCTAAGTATTGTTGAAGTTATGCCCACTTGACCGAACCCACCCCAGGATTTAAAAGTTGCAGCAAATCCTATTGACAATCATACTGTTTACAGATGGAAATCAGTGCAGTTCTCTTCTTCTCTGCATGACTAACTCTCCTTCTGTAGTTTAATGATGTTGTCGCCATGGATCAAAAAACGGTGACATCTACTTTTACACTTCATTGATGTGTTCACCCGATTTAGTAAGAGCAGAAGAAAGTCACCCAAGGTAATTGTAGATAGTGTTGCTACAGAAAGAATGGCAGCAGGATTTGGGTCTAAGATAAAGTTTCTGGTAGATAATGGTGGATAATTTGACAATACAGAATATAGAGCGTTAGCTGGGCAACTCAACGTGGAAGTGTGTGCCACTGGACCATACTCTCCTTGGTCAACTGGCATAATGTGAAAGAGACCATTATGTCGTAGGTGTGTGTGTGTTCAGAAGATGTTAGAATGTTAGAAGAAGACCCCAACATGGAACTAGATGTTGCCCTGGCATGGGCAATAAATGCCAAGAATAGCATGCAAAATCATTGTGGGTTCAGCCCAATTCAGTTGGTACTAGGTAGCCATCCTAATCTGCCTTCAGTCATAGTCAATCAGCCACCTGCCTTGGAAGATACAGAAATGAGTGTCACTGTGATCATGCACCTTAATGCTCTTCATGCAGCAAGGAGGACATTTACAAAGGTAAAATCGTCAGCGAGAATACGCAAAGCTCTAAGGCATCAGAGCTACAGGTGCAAAATTTGTCAATGGGGACCATGTTTTCTATAAACGTGATGACAGCAATAGGTGGGCGTGGATCTGGAAAGGTGATTGGGCAGGATGGCAAGAGCACTAAAGACACAACCAGATATGGTGGAAGTAAAGAAGGAAGGAGAGGAGCCAAGTGCGACCAGATTTGACAGAACTAAAGGCAACAAAGATGGTGATACAAGTACAAATCCTGGTTGTGATCATTATAGTGATGATGTTGAGGAGGAGGATGGTGAAGGAAGTGATGTTGATGAGACACAACACGATGTCACAAAGGAAATCGAAGATGAAGAATGGGCATCAGAAGTTGAGAATAATATGATCCATGATTATATTGGAACAGATCAACAAGTGTCTGGCTGTAGAAGGCAAAGTTAATTCACCCAACAAAGCAAACACAAGGACCACAAAAAGAAGCTCCTAGAGTCAATGACAAAATATTTTTATCGCTTACTAGAGAGTGAAGAATGGATTAATGGGAAAGTGACAAGTAGATGTGGAAAGGCCACAGGAAAAATGAATGTGATCAATGATCATGATGAGAAGAAGTTTTAGGAATTCATCTTGATAGACTTATGTTTAAGATGGCAGAAGAAGATGATGATGGTTGTAAGGAAAATAGTAAGATAGATGAAGATGGTAACTGTGGTAAGAAGGGCGAGAATATTGAAAAAGAAGATGAAGAATTTCAGGTAGTCTTTGTCCCAGTAAGGAATCTGGGATACCAGAAGTTGTCAGAGCAAAAGAGCAGGAGTTGCAAAATTGGAGTGATTTTGATGTGTACGCAGAAGTAAAAGACAATCGTCAGAATGCCTTGTCTACCAGGTGGGCTGTGAGAGAAAAAAATTACCTGAAGGACAGAAAAGAGTAAAGGCCGGGCTTGTTGTGAGAGGTTTTGAGGAAGAGGAAAAGGTTCAGGCTCATGATTTTGCATCTAAGTCACCACTCCGAATGGTAGGCCTAATGGCTGTTGTAGCAAGTGAAGGTTGCTACGTATTTTCCCCAACTTGATAAATTTAGTGAGTGGAAGATGAGCATTTCTGTGATGCTTAATGGGGTAACTTACCAGATGGTGTGTCAAGTGCACAGGGGCGTGTGATATTTGTAACATGAGAAGAGCAGTTCTAGTGTTATCCACTGTCATGGACATCAAATAAGATAAGACGAAAAGTCTCAAATACTTCGGCAGCTTAGGCTTTGTCCATGAAAGATGCACTAGATGAAGCCATTTACTTTGGCAGCTTGATAACTTAAATATACTCTGACATCTACATTAAAAACCAGCTGCCAATTGTTATCTATACTGATAATAAATCCCTGCATCAGAACATTAATTCCACGAAGCAGGTCCGTGATAAACGGCTGCGAATCAACGAATCGGCGTATGTTAGCCTCTCGAGAAGTACAGATGATTGAGGGGTGCACAGCGAACTTCAGTTGACAGACTGTCTCACCAAGAGAACTAGTAGTCCTAGTAGTGAACTGGCTCCTGGAATTATTTACCTCAGGAGAACTAAGACGTGTGTGTGTGTGAGTTGTGGTGTGTAGGTGTACTATTTGGCTTGAGTTGCTTTTCCTCTCACATTTCGCGAGGTTGTCCCTGACAGGCTTCGTAGATGTACTCTTTAGCTTAAAAAGGTTCGCGTTGAATGGTTTTTACGTGTTCATTAGAAGTAATAGCTTGGGAATAAACATTTCGCCAAATTATTTTTAGTTTTTTTTTTGCAAAATTCCAAATATACACACCCCATGGTGTCTAGTCAACTCGATGACCCGAAGAGATGTGTATTATTTCGCCCTTAACACGTATACATTTATGTTATTCGACTATAATGCTAAACTAAAAGTCAAACTTTGTTTCCCTGTAGACCGTTTTTCGCGTATTATTGCTATTTAATGTGGTGTCAGCATAAAAGCAAATACACACTTGATAATAACCAAGTTTACACTGACACAGATTTCAACTTGAATGATATGTACAATGCACCTATCGAATAGCATATCTTGCTTCTTAATCATCCGTAATGACTATCGCACTGGATAGAGCCACAGTAAGTCCGCAACATGTTCAAGTTGCCTGACATTTTGTATTGAATTTAAACAAATGACTGGATACCCTCATTTCACCGATGAAGGTCGGCTTTGGCTTGCTTTGATTTTAATAATGGACGGGAGTCCGCAGCTAGGCTGCCAGATACTTCTTAACATTTGCATTAAAGGCACATGACAGATAGGGTGGATGATCGGTGGATGGCTTTGAGTGATATTAACTCATAACATTACTGGTATACAAAACGCTAATAATTGGAAGTTTTCAAACCTGGTACTTCTTCCATCAAAAATGCACATATCAAAAAATGCCCCGGCCCCCTCAGTCGGTACCCGTGAGGCCGGGACTTTTCACACGAGGTGTGTTTTTTGAAATATTCAACTCCCCCGTCCATGTCTCGGCCAAGTCCTCCCTGCGGAGCACATTTTTATGTCCAACCCCGGACCAAGTCCCGCCTCACTGCTAGCCGGCAAAGCGTCAAAATGCGTCAAACCCGATTGTGCGATTCATTTTCGTGTTTAAAGAGGTTAGCTTTTTCGGAAGAGGGTACAGTAGAAACTTGCGCTTCCGTTTGTCCCGACCCAAAATCCCGGCTTTTTGACATGCGTGGAACTCCCTGAACCCCTCCCGTCATACGTCGGTACACCCGGGCAAAAAGATCACTCCCCGGCTATCAGGAGTCCAAGCCCCGCCATCCCCGGTGTACCATGGTCGGGCATTCTTTGAAGTGCATAATAGAAACGAAGACCTTGTCTCCAGCAAAACGAGCAACCACACAAGAAAAGTGACTTTTAGATGACAACACTTCGTTTTGCCCTCCCATATATTGGCCGTCGGATCTCCAGATCTATCTTCCTACCCATTTAACACCTTTGGGACTACTTGAAGCGAATGCGTGCATGATGGAACCTTTTCTTCATACCACAACACACTTTAAGATGCTAATGAAAGAATTCACAAAGAGTGGGTGAGAATCCCGCGAACTGTTACCAGAACTTCTTGCTCACATGGAATCACGAATGAAGGAATGCATCAAGAAGTGTTCAGACAATAATAAGCTTATAAGATGAGTGAGAATTCCCCAAAGCTTCTGCTCAACACGAAAGCCTGAATGATCACAAGTAAGCGTGGCAGACATATCAATCTTATAAGATGGATGAGAATTCCCCACAAGCTTCTGCTCAGCTTAAAGCACGAATGACTGAATGCATCAAGAAGCGTGGCAGACATATATACAGCTATAAGATAGTGAGAATTGCCCAAAGGCTTCTTCTGGCTCACATGAAAGTACGAATAACCTTGAATGCACCAATAAGCGTGGCAGACATAATCCGCTGTAATAAGATGAGGGGAACTCCCCAAAAGCTTCTGCTCAGCATGAAGGCATGAATGACATGAATTGCTCAATAAGTGTGGCAGACATAACAGCTTATAAGATGAGTGAGAATTCCCATGAAAGCACGAATGAATGATGAATGCATCAAGAAGGGTGGCAGACATATCAGCTAATTATAAGATGATGAGAATCCCCAAGCTTCTTGCTCAGCACGAAAGCACGAATGATGAATGCATCCAAGAAGAGTGGCAGACATATCAGCTTATAAGATGAGTAGATTCCCCAAAATCTTCTTGCTCAGTCACTAAAGCAAGAATGAAGAATACATCAACAAGTGTGGCAGACATGTCAACTTATAAGATGAGTGAAAATCCCCAAAGCTTCTGCTCAGCATGAAACCCCGATGGACTGAATCAGCAAGAAGTTTGGCAGACATTCAGCTTATACGATGAGTGAGAATTCCCCAAAGCTTCTGCTCCGCATGAAAGCACAATGACTGAATGCATCAAGAAGTGTGTCAGACATATCAGCTTAATAAATGAGTTTATAATTTTCCCAAAGCTTCGTGCTTAGCATGAAAGCCACGAATGAATGAAGCATCAGACGTTTGGCAGATATGCGGCTTAAAGATGACAGTGAGAATCCCCAAGGCTTCTGCTCAGCATGAAAGCACGAATGAATGAATGCATCAAGAAGTGTGGCAGACAATAGCAACTTATAATATGAGTGAAAATTCCCCGAAGCTTCTGCTCAGCATGAAAACTCACGAATGACTGAATGCCATCAAGAAAGTTTGCCAGACATATCACTTATAAATGAGCGAGAATTCTCCCCAATGCTTTCTGTTCAAGCATGAAAGCACGAATGCACCAGAAGTGTTGCGACCTATCAGCTTATAAGATGGAAGTGAGAATTCCCCAAAGCTTCTGCTCAGCATCAAAAGCCAAAAAAAAAAACGATTGCCTCAATTGCAGCAAGAAAGTGTGGCATGACATACAGCTTAATAAGGAGTGGCGAATTCCCCAAAGCTTCTGCTCAGCATAGAAGCACGAATGACTGAATGCATCAGAAAGCGTGGCAGAAATATTCAGCTTATAAGATGAGTGAGAATTCCCTAAAGCTTCTGCTCAGCATGAAAGCACGAATGTCAGAATGCATCAAGAATCGTGTGCAGACAATCCGCTTATAAGATGAGTGAGAATCCGCAAATCTTCTGCTTCAGCACGAAAGCCAGAATGAATGAAATGCTCAAGAATTTGTAGGCAACATAATCAGCTTATAAGATTAGCGAGAATTCCCTAAAGCTTCTTGCTCAGCATGGAAAAGCCCGAATGACTGAATGCATCAGAAGTGTGTCAGACCTAATCAGCTTATAAGATTATGAGAATTTCCCAAAGCTTTGCTTAGATGAAAGCCACGAATAATGATGCAAAAATCAAGAAGTGTGGCAGATATAGCAGCTTATAAGATGAGGTAAGATTCCTCCCCAATGCTTCTGCTCATCATGGAAGCACGAATGATTGAATGCATCAAGATTGTGGGCAGACCTCTCAGCTTATAAGATGAGCGAAATTCCCCAAGCTTCTGATCAGCATGAAAGCACGAATGCACCAAGACGTGTGGAGACTATCAGCTTATAAAGATGATGCGAATTCCCCAAAGCTTCTGCTCAGCATAGAAGCACGAATGACTGAATGCATCAAGAAGCGTGGCAGATATATGAGCTTATAAGAGGCGAGAATTCCCTAAAGCTTCTGCTCAGCATGACGCACGAAATGAATGAATGCATCAAGAAGCGTGCAAGACAATATTCAAGGCTTATATAGCTTAAAAGATATTGACAATACCCCAAAGCTTCTGCTCAACACGAAAGCAAGATGAATGAATGCATCAAGAAGTGTGGGAGACATATATCTTTATAAGATGAGTGAGAATTCCCTAAAGCTTCTGCTCAGCATTAAAGCACGAATGACCGAATGCATCAAGAAGTGTGGCAGACATATTAGCTTATGAGATGAGCGAAATTCCCAATGCTTCAGCCCTCAGCATGGAAGCACGAATGACTGAATGCATCAAGAAGTGCATGTGGCAGACATAAATTATTAGGCCTAGTAAGCCTTATGTGTGATGTAAAATGGGGTTTGACAGGGAATATAACGACGCACTATATGTAGGCTTCGTACTAATTTAATGGACATTTTCATCTTTAACAAAAACTAAATAGATCGAATGGCGAGTTGTAGGAGATTGTATCAGAACAGATGTTTTAAGTCCGAAAAAATTGAAGCTGCTGCGTTGCAGACTGCCCAGTCTTAAAATATCAATTGTGAAAAATACATCGCGGCCCCGGACCGCAGTTGTCGTCTGCCGTCGCGGTTGTGAATGGGGGCCAAATGTTTATGCGGTCACACAAGGTCACCTAGGTGACCACTATCCCCCACCACCCACCACCCCGCCCTCCCTCATTTCCACCAATTTACTACTTTAATCGTTGCCCTTACGGAACTCATACTGCATGCAATATTAAGGTTACAACACTCACATACACAATAAGACACACAGATATACGACAGAATACATCCCTTGTCCTTCTTCAATTCTTGCAGACGATAAAAAAAGTAACCCGGAAATCTCATGAATCACATTAAATGCGACTCCGACACAGATAAATTTATTAAATAGAATACATCAATTAAAATCCATACGCATCTGTGTATTTTATTAGGATCACCGACCATGTGTTTTTTTTAATTATTTTCATCAATCAGCTGTGTTTGTGTGTTGTAATATTGCCGAAGTTCCCATCCCCAATTGTCACAAGCTCCCTGGCCATGCTGGCAGGCTTGCCAGAGAACACTTTACCTTAAAGGTTCGTTGGGATGGCTGGATGTGTTCATTAAAAACGTAGTAGCTCAGAAAACAGGAAAAAAACATTATGGGAAGTATAGATTTTATTTTTTTTTGCAAAACGTACAAAATATACACACCCATTGGCGTCTAGTCAACCATCTATGGCCAAAAGAGAATGTGCATTATTTCGCCCTTACACGTATTGCATTTATGTATTCGACTATGATGCTAAATAGAAAAACAACTTTGTTTCCCGTATAGACCGGTCGAGTATTATTGTTATATGTTGTTTCAGCATAAAAGAAAATTATACACTTGTTTTCACGAAAATGACACGTACAACTTATTTCTTCTAATTTGTCATAAATGACATTTATGTGAGAACCTTATCAGCTGACAGTCCATGTAATATCTGCATACTCAATGCAAAGTCTAACGCAACAACAATGATATCGTGCTAAATTTATTATCATGTCACATTTCGGACATAATAAGTTCAGTCGTGAGCTCAAAATAGTTATCTCTCTTTGTACTGTTAAATCACGCACAAATAATATTATTTAACCATTTATGTGTCAATTCAATCAAATCATAATTTCATTAACTCGTAAAACTAGGAGCGGGAATGCTACGCACCTGGGGCTACCCATCCCTCTACACACTTGAACTTTTGTGAAATAACACCCCCTATTAAAATATCTGAAAATGCACTAGTTATTAAGGAAATGAGATGCAATTTCATGATTGGTATGATGCAGTGTTATGTTTTTTTTAAATTAAATGGCACTTGGACAGTTAATTTGAGGCAAAATACTCCGCGCTCACCACATCGATTTGCCCACTATCAGCTCAGTCATAGCGACTACAGAACATCTCGTCAAGGGATTTTAGCTTTATAGTCATGTCATAATTTCTGGAAAATAGCAAGCGCGCGTCTTTTGAATTGCGTATTGGATTTCTGTTTTTAATTGTTTGATTATATCGCAAATTATATCTCTAATTTATATTGTTCTGTCTGGGTCACAAAAACATTCGCGAATGTCTCTGGCAAATTAGCCTATAGACCACGATATGATATTAAATGAACCTTAATTACGATTAATATCAATGTTATTATTGCTTTGTACACAAACTGTTCATCTATGTATTAGCTGTCAGAGTATATACAGGGTGCTCGGCAAATTTGTACAATACTGTCTACATTAAGAAATTTGATTGTCTGTTGATCATAATTCTTATTTTGTTGATGTTGTTACTAGTCTTATTCAAGATACGAAAGCAGCGGTTGTGTGACGATTTTATATTATATAAACTATCCCATTTAGTTACGTATAAAGGGGGAGTGCTTCTTTTGAACACCGGTTAAGACAGCGTTCAAGCTTTGACTTACGTTCAGCGGACACGGGTGTGAAAAAAAATATTTAGGGGTGAAAACGGTCAAAATTCTTGATTACTTAAATGTTTCTAAGGGTAAAATGTCATATATATTCAGATTTTGGCACTTAAAACCCCAATTTTAGCCAAAAATGGCCGTTTTCGGGTGACAAAAATTTTGACTTGCTAATTTCCTGTGAGTGTATGAACAAGAAAACTACCTAGTAGTAACTAATTCTGTATGCTAATCATGTGACAGGGGTACATTTGTAATATTCAAATCATTAAATGGGATCGATCTATTTCTTTATTTTTGTAACAGGGTTAGAAACTCGGCGGTCAGGGTGACAATTGATTTGGGAAAAAATGCAATTTTCGCCCAATTTTGTGATTGAACAAGCCATAACTCCTCAATGGTATGAGCCATGGTAATGCTTCTTGTGTCTTTTTGTTCAGTATTTCAATAGCTAAATAGTGATATAAAACTTGACTAAGTTGAATGTACTGAAACAAAATAAAGCAGTAGTATGTTACCCCTACCCCTAACATTTCGGAGGGTGTGAAAAAATAAAGGCCTTCGCCAAAAAAATAAGTCCTTCAAAACTGGGACTCTCAGGGCTAAACAAATATAAACTTGCTATAGCCAAGACCTCCCTCTAGAGCAAGTTTATATTTGTTTAGCCCTGAGAGTCCCAGTTTTGAAGGACTTATTTTTTTTGCGGCCGATTTTTGCTCAAATTTGAGGACTTCGGGCAGAAATATGCCTGTACAATGCTATGGGAAAATTTTCAAGTTAATAATTATGCATTTTTTATTTCAGATTCAGTTTCTACACAAAATTTCACCCTAGAAAATGTTATTTTAAGTAGGATATATCTTTCCCTTTAAGTTTCCACCATTCTGTCCACCAAACGCAAGTCAAAGCTTGAACGCTGTCTTAAGGGGTTACATATCTCATCTGTTAGATACATAGAATATCCTTTTTTAATTGTCAAGGATGTTTTTCTTTTAGCGATATATTTCATGGTTGGGTGCAAAACTAACCAGACTATTAACCACCGGAGGACCAAGTCTGAACAATCATGACAAGTGGTATTGTTTCAAGCCTTCGAGCTCTACCACAAAAGTCTGCCTGGTTGGTCGATCCCGGCGGACTTTAACACCTACATCCTGGTTAAGGGTTAATTAACGCCAAACGCAAGCCAGACTATACCAGTATGTACATAGGCATACAAGTGTGACAGTTTCACGATTCTGTTCGGTCTTACAATAGCTTACAATGCCGTCTGTCAAATTGAAAACGGCAGGCTCTACAGAGTACGGAGTGGACATGGGGGTTAAGGACGACTCTTCGAGGATAGAGGCTACTTATCAACCCAAACCAAGGGCTGGCTGCTGGGGTTTTATGGTGCTTTTTGGTTCTTTCATGTGTCGAGTTCTGCAGGATGGTTATCTCTTCGCTCTAGCGGTGTTCATTGTAAAATGGCAAGAGCATTTTTCTGCTGGTGCAGCTGAAGTCGGGTTGGTGGGATCTATCACAACAGCATTTATGCTCATGATTTGTAAGTCATAATTTATTGTACCTATTGTAATTCCATATTTTGTATGTTAATGACTCTCACAGCCTAACATATTCAAATACTTTTGACGTTAAAACGAACAATGCTTTTACATGATGTCTATTTTTCATTGCACCAAATTTGGCCTGGACGTGCTCGTAATTCAATTTTTGAAATAATATTCTATTTTTTAAGATCAACAGAACGGTAATATTAGCTGTGATTTGTTCAGAACAAAATCGCTCTAAGAGAAAGACGGGTGTCCATAAAGTATATTGCGTGCAAGAATGATGCAAATATATTATTTTCAATTAATCTTGCCATATTGCCGGCTTTGCTACAGTGCAGAAACCTTTTTTCTGTGAATTCAGGCATCCTGTGTAGTCGCCGCTACTATACGCATTGAAATACATGCAAAGCAATTTCACTTATTTTACGGAAGTGTTTTGTGTGTATTTCAATGCAGATGGTCGTGTCAATTATGAGATGTCTGTAAAAGCAGTGCCAATTCTATCGAAAACGTGCCAATTCCATCGAAAACGTATACATACAATGCTAAAATAATGTGCAAAAAGTAGCTGCGTGGGCAGAATTTGTTTTTTTTTTAATTTACCCTTTCTAAAACCGCGAATCAGCTTGAATATACAGTACATTATAGTAGCAAACTCCCCGTTATTTTTTGTTTGTTTTCATTGGGAACTTTAAATGGCAGTTAAAAAGCAGACTAAAATTTGTCAGCATTTCAGTGAATAAATGCACTTATAGGTCAATTAACCCATTATTCGGTCAACATAATGAATTATTGCATACCTTCTCCAGGGGCGGATCCAGGATTTGAAAAACGTCATAATTACCGGGGGTCTGAAAGGCTGAAAGTGTCCAAAATGGGCTGATTTTGCAAGATTTTGCAGAATTACTTGGAGGCGCGCGCCCCCTCCGCCCCCTCCCTAGATCCGCGCCTGTTCTCTGGGATTTAAAGTAACTAATATTTAGTGATTAGTGATTTGGTAATTTACTGATGAATTTAACGCGGAATTTAACGCCTATTGGCATTGTTACAAATTACACTTGTGGTGTGAAGTCGATTTCCATGGTTTGGGCCTGAAAGTGGTGTCGAGTTGACACGTGATGTTAGTATATCTACACGTGCATGCACGAACTATATACTTTTATCAGTCTGAAACAAGACAAAACAAAATACATTAAACGATAGCGTCTGCAATCGCAAGTATACAAACAATTTACACAAGTCTCCGATAATTTCATTCTCGAATAAGCGGAGTAACGTTGTCCTTTTGGTATGTAAGTCTCTGGCAATCTAAGTAATGTCCACTGTAACCCGACTGTCACCTAAGACGGTATACACTGTAAAAGAGTTTCTCATCTGGCTGTAATCGACATGGCATGGACTATATTGAAAAACCAGAGGGTATAATTGAGTCAATCCACAATGCACCAGTTTTGGAAATTTAACCTCAGTAGGGTCATGTGATCCCACAAAAATCCTATTCTTAACAACCTAAAAACCTCTGACTTTTACGACTCCTATATAGTCCACAAAACGTAGTACCTAGGGATTTTTAGCCATGATATTGAAATGTCTTGGGGTCTGGGAAAAAACAAAACTTTTGGAACACTTTTATTCCTAAGTACTGACATGAGTTTTGCACAGTTATACAGTATCGCCAATGTAATCAGGGATTGATTCAAAACACCCTCGTGATGAAAACATAACGGTGTTAATACTGTGACATGACATTATCAAGGACATGTCTAAAATGCCTTGCCAAAAGATGTCAAATAAGACAGTCTAAGGGACTATCGCCAATTCTTACAATGTCATCGAATGGCTGTGCGGTTAGCATTCATATTGGGTTCGAATTGTCACTCTTTTGAACTAAATTTTTGAATTATAGATCCAAACCTCTTGTAGTATTCTTTCATATGATAATTTTTTAATAATCTAATAATGATCTATCATTTGAAAGAAAAAAAACGTGATATATATTAACATGTTCTCATATTTTCCCGTAAGGTAGCGTTAATATTGTTCAGTATTAGTTTCAGTAGCAGAAGTTCGTATTTCCAGTAGCCTAACATCTACGTATTATGGATGAATAATGCAATGTGAAACCCGGCTCATAGTACCTCAAAACCATTCTTTTTTCGTTTTTCCCTATGTCCTTTCCCTATTTCCCCACAACACTACAGCATTAACTTGAGTTCCAGCAACTTGATTATGATATGGGAAAAAGAGCTATTATTAATAGCGGCAATAAGTAGTGTTAGTTTGATTACATGTAGAAAAATTATTATGAGTTGTACAGGTTCAAACATTTGAGCTACATAAAATACACTAGCGGGAAGCTCCCTCTAGCTGAGTGAACCGGAGCGATCACTGAAACACTGAAACAGAAGCGAAAACTGAAACAGAAGCGATCATTCAAACAGAAACGACCCATGAAGAAGTGAATACACTTTTTCGACACACCACAACAACACTAGTGAAATACAAACAACTCACGAGTCACAGATTCTGTATTTCTCATAAAATTGTTAAATAACTAAGCTCAAGTTCCGTCCATATCCGGTAGAGATGAATTACAATTGTCTAAGTAAGGAAACATCAGTTTAACCTTTAGTATTCAAATATTGAATGAGGCTGGCACTATCGATGGCCCGGGTATATATTCTATTTTCGCCCCTCTACTTAGGACGCGATTTGTTGGAGGACACGTGACTTGCGGGGAGACATGTCTCAGTCGCGTCCGTTCAGACTTCCACTGCACTGCAGTGCATGCGTTGAATTGCCGGGTAGCAGTCTATGCCCATCCGCAATGCAATGATTACTTGCATCAAGGTGCAGCAGAAAGTGCTCGATATATCGGCGTGAAGAGCACGACATTGCAGTGGAAGTATGTACGGATCTTTAGGGACGTGTCTTGAGTTATATTTATTTTTATGTTGTTTGAATAAGGAAAGTAATAATTCTGTGATGACATAAACTGATTTCCAAGAATGCCTGAATACAATAACAAAACATAACAAACAAAATACAAAAGCAAACAAAATGCAGAATAAAAAGTAATATTTGGTGTGAGACAGAAATGAACTGTGACAAGGGAACATGGCGAGACGGTGTGCAGCCGGCCAAAGCGTTACACGAGAGACCAAATCGGATCAACTGCTGTTGATTTAAGAGAGGGCACAGGCAAGACAAGAAGAGGGGTTGGTTTTTGGGGTGTTTTGAAAAAAGTAGTAAAATTAAAAAAAAAAAAAAAAAAAAAAAAAAAAACCCCACCCCCACCCACCCCCCCCCCCCCCTAACAAACAATAACAACTACTAACAACAACAGTAAACACCAGTCCGAAAGTCTCCATTATTGTATATAAAATAACTTTTCTGGTAGATGACAGACGGCATTTCACAGGAATCAGCCATACGATAATGTGTTATTCTGTGCGGAAAGTAACATGTACGATATATTTACTGAGCAATTTGATGCTCTGATCATGCTGATGATACTGGTTGAAACCGACAGTGGCTGGAAGGGTGAGCTGCGAATGACAAATGCCAATGACTCTGAAAGACGAAGTACAACTCGTTGTGCAAGACTGTAGAAAATAAAAGTGGTTTCTGACGTGCGGTAGAACTCGTTTGCAACAAATTATTTATGTTAGATAAACCAGATGTTAATAACCGGGTAACACCCTCACAGCTCCTCACTGTGGGCAAGTTGTTGCAATATGTTAGTATCTTTGGTGTTATGGAATTCAAAAACGTATTAAAATACTGCAAACATACGCTTTGCATAAAACGAAGTCCTGAAGACTTGGTAGGAAGTAACGCTAAACGTCAGAATATCTCAATCGTCAAACACGTCACTGTCAATATTATGTAAGCTTTGCTAATCTTTCGAAGATTCCGCTATCCCATATATTAATCATGTTATGTTATCGTTGCCCGATGGGATACCATGTCATCATACTGCACCTTAAAGGGGTCTTTACATTGTTTTCATACTGAAACATTTCCTTCCCTACGGTTCATCCTCTGTGTTCTTTAAATGCGAATCACGGTCAACTCGAAGAAAAATATCCATAAAAGTCTACGTCATGACACGGGCCTAGAGGAAAAAGAAACACGCCAAGAGCTTCAAGTAGCATCAACTGTAATAATTGACAAATATTGCATGGTATCAGGAAACCTCAATGTAAAGCAACTTATTTACATGGTCATCATACATGGTCATGTGTCGGAAACATCTGTCATTTAGTCTTCAATTAGAATTGAGTTACTGGCCTTTGTATAAAGGTGGGTGACCCGATCATGGTCCAATTTTTGATGTTTCCTCACTCACATGCACGTAAATCACCAAACAATCTGATTACAAATGTTCAAACGGTCAACCGTTTGGATAGTAGAAGCTAAAACGTGTACTAAACTGTCCCATATACTGTAAAAATTAAGTGTTTAGGTTTTGTAACAGTTATTAAACACCTAGACGCGTTTAACGAAACAACAAAATAAAAAATATCAACTTTTTGGTCAAAAGGTGGGTATTTTCGTAGACCACTGCTCCTATAAATCGCTAAAAAGCATTGAAATTCAGCATCGTTTTTCCCATTTTTAAATCAGAGCAATGGAGATTTTTAACATGAACGCCTTAACGCTTTTAAAACACTATACATTTGCCAGCCGTTTAGGAAGAATAAACACCAAGGTGTTTAGAAGTTAAACACCATAACAACAAAGGCATTTAGAAGCTTAACACTATAGTGTTCAAAATAAACACAAAACGTGTTTATTTTAGTATCTAAACACTTAGGATAATATTGTTTTAAACGCGTTAAGGCGTTTACGTTAGAAATTCACATTGCTCTGATTTAAAAATGGGAAAAACAGCGGTGAATTTCAATGCTTTTTAGTGATTTATAGGAGCAGTGGTCCAAGAAAATACCCACTTTTTGACCAAAACGTTGGTATTTTTTATTTTGTTGTTTCGTTAAACGCGTCTAGGTGTTTAATAACTGTTACAAAACCTAAACACTTAAATTTTACAGTGATATAGGAGAGTGTGTGTTATAATGCGGGCGACCATATTTGGAGACGTAAGGAAACAGTTCATGGGGCTTAATTAAATTTTCACGGGGATAATGATTAAAATATGGACATGTGCTGTACTAAATCTCAATTTTGTCTGGAGTATACTAAGGACAGTAAATAGAACGAAATGTTAAAAACGTAGAAAAGACATAAACTATATTTCCATATAAAAAATAATAGTTTAAAGGGGAAAAACATGTCAGGATTCAAAAACCGTAAATTTGCGTTAAAAACCGGGGTAAAGTTGAGTACGTTTTATTTTTATAGCGTACGAAACGTGTGCGGTTTTACTAGGGTTTTTAACGACTTTTGACTCCACCAGATTTAATTTGTTATAAAATGAATGAGCTAGGTAAATGTGTCACTATAACTGAATTTTCCAATGCTACCGGGGACTGTATTCAAGGGTGTGGATATAAGCGTGAACATGGACTTTCAAATGCACCCTAAACACGTATTTTACCGACTAAAAACAAGCTAAAAACATACCCTAAACAAGTATTTTTATTTGTTTTGCACCTAGAAAAAGGAAGAGCAATACATTGTGTTTTATAGTTACCCTTTTATCTTGCTTTGGTTTACTTCCGATTTACAATATTTTTATGATTTTGATCTCTGCTTAATAAGAAAAATATTACCTACGTACGTACAATTTCAGATTTAAAAAAAAAATTAACCTTTTTTTCCATATTTTGCTGTTTTTGACACCCTAATCAATGCACGCGCGTACATCGCCTGTTAGAAAATAGGGACCCTTTTTACACGTTTTGTTGTTCACTCATCATATCCACCTTTGAATACAAGTGGCCCCCGGGCAAATGCTGCAATCTGTTTAGCTCTGTTTCCGAGCGAAGAACTTACTTCAATCCAACATTCAGTTTCATATTTTGGAGGTAAATAAATTGCTGATAGCTCAGTGCGACTATGCATTATCAAACTCAATGCTTTATTATTTTTGGGTATGGAAACGTGAGTTATCTTTCGAGGTATTGCTTTATTTTATCAGAAGATATTTTTGAGTCTGACATCTAGGTCATAAATATTGACTCATGTAAGACTAAAGTCCGCTTATCTAGACAAACGAATCATAATCGTGAAACAATGAGAGCAGCTAACTGTTAGATCAACAAGAATTCGTGATCTGTCTTATGATCGACATATCTTTGTGTTTGAATGAATATTTTAATGTCAAGAATTAGACTTACTTAATTGTGTTTAAATTGATTCTAATCTTTTAAAATCTGAAATTTTGGCAATATATGACAGGCAAAGCAAAGTAGTACATTTTAGAAATAGACTTTATAACTCCCAAATATGTACACCTCTGTAAAAAGTAAGCAAAAAAAACAAACAAACAAACAAACACACACCTCCTACCAAACTATATACAAAAAGTAACATATTTTATTCAACATACAGATTGAGTCAAAAAAGATATTGAAGTTTAATCAAAAAGTGATAAATTGCGTCTGCCTCAGCATATCGGATCGTCATAAACAACAAGGCAGAGTAAGATAGTGTAAGAGAGAGGGAGAAGATAGAGAAGCGAGCGAGCGAGAGAGAGAGGGGTAGGGAGAGAGAGAGATAGAGAGAGGGAGAGGAGGGAGAGAGAGAGCGTGGGAGATTTCCAGAATGCCAGTTAGATCGTTGCTCATAGGCTGAGTATTGCTATGTTGTGTAACACTTATGAATACGATCAGAGTATCTCTTCGTTTCGTTTACACACCTATTTTAATGTTAAAACATTGCATGACATGAAGAAATCATAACGCACTTATAACGTACACTCTCCCTTAATTCATATATTTTCCATTATTTATGCATGTTTGTAATGTTAAATTAACTATTAACTTGCCTAACCAAAAGAAAAGTAATTGTTTTGAAAAATAAAAGTTTCTGATTTGGAAGTTGTGATAACTAGCAAATACTGTATAGTGTGTTTCTATTATAACGTCTTTAAAATCTAATCTTTTTAAGTTGATGATGTTTTGTTGTTTTATTTACGTTACAAATAAGGATACAATTTATTATATGCTGACACAATACAACTAATGTGTTATTTCTTATTTCAAAAACGCTTGAAAATTGAGTGGCTGTAGACAAGCTCACAACTTAGATTTTCTGTGGTGTTTCTACTTTTTTTGTCCTGTAAAATCCTCTG
Source organism: Ophioderma brevispina (assembly GCA_023653785.1). NCBI lineage: Eukaryota > Metazoa > Echinodermata > Ophiuroidea > Amphilepidida > Ophiodermatidae > Ophioderma > Ophioderma brevispina. The sequence continues at coordinate 2,439 of JAMKCH010021796.1, read as the reverse complement.
GAACATCCCCGTTAGGTGTTCTACAAACAATCAAGTGCAAAGAAGGAAATCCATACTTTTTAGAAAATCTAACCATGTCCCTTTTAATGTTGCGCGTGTTTTTAATTTGATAGCAGAAGTAATATGAACATGTTACCAGTGGTTACTGTTTCAATGATCAAATATTTCTTGTACAGTTTTCAGGTCCTGCAAAACAAAGACGCAACAAGTATTACATCTTTCTGCCAAAGGCAACTGCGTCCAATATTACATCCTTATTTTGTACTTTAAACAGGTTAATGTTTTGCACAATTCATCGTCTGTTTTGTTGGCGTCTTTCCCACAGGTTCTCCCCGAGGTTCTCATTCCAGTTTCGACGGGTTCTCCTTTGTGAACTCTTGCCTGCTGAGTCCCCCTCTCCGTATTGACTACAGAGGCTGCCGAATCTGAACCCTACCGATACCAACTCTCTTCAACTGCTTAATTTTGTTGTGATAGCTTAACTTCACTGATGGATCTCTCTTATAGGTCCGATGGGGTCTGCTGTTAGCCGATACTATGGTTGCCGAGCTACGGTGATTGCAGGAGGGTTAGCTGCTGCTGTAGGATTGGTGAGCGCTTCGCAGGCAACCGTTCTTTGGCATTTGTATATAGCTATGGCTCTCGTTGGTAAGCAATCGAAAGGTTAATTTTCTGGGTGGGGGAAGAATTAAAGAAAGGAGTCCTTCATACCGTCAGCGCCAATGACGTAAATAAAATCCAGACTGCTAATACCGACATTTTGTTGGTCAATTTGCCGGTTTTCCAGTCGTTCCTCAAATTAATCATTTTAGTATATTTCCCACAAATATGAATCCCACAGTGCAGTTATGAGATAGTGGCCACAATATGGCAATGAGACTAATCATGTTTACAAAAAAAATCTGTTGTGAAATTGGTTACTTCGCGAAGACGAACAGCACTCACTAATTGCATTTGTGAGTCAATTGACTCATTACGGAGCTTCATGGGTGAGTCAAATGACTCAAAATACTGAGACACTATTCAGTACACGGACAAATGAAGAACTCACCAAAATGAGTCATTTGACTCAGTACTCTTTTTTATCTGTGTGTGCCTAAAACTGCAGTACAAAGTACTTTCATGTGATGTTAATCTCACAGATATGTAGAAGAATATCAAAGGAACAAAAAAATATTCGATGCACTCATGTAGTAATTTAGGGTAAAGTGGAATTTTCGATTGTAACGGTTACCATGCCCTAATTGCCGCCATGCCAGGCAATACCGCCATCTTAAATTTTACAGTTTGACTTCCCACCCGGACTCAGGCTGTAAAATATGCCGAGGATGTCTAGAACGTAAGAAGGGCAACCACATAATCTTGGTTTCCGTGAGGAAAAATTTAATGTTCTTTATCTACATCACTTTATTTATAATAAAAACTAAAAAAACAAAACAAATAGAGGATAAAAATACGCACTTACATTAAAGTGTAGTTACATAGAAGCATAATTCTGGATAGAATACAGTGGAGATAAAGACAATCAGAGTAAACGAATACAAGGTGTATCAAAACAATTGAACATAGAATGCTCTTTGACCTTGATATGTTCATTGTCATTCCGTCACTTTTTTGACGTATTCATAATACGCATCTTAACACACATATTTCCGAAAAATGAAAGAAATCGCTTGAAAAATGAAGCAGATATGATACGTTTTGTACCCTTTCCATTTTTTCTCTCCCATTCCAATGGAGTCTTACACATTAACACATTTGTGTAATTAAAGATACCTCACTCATAATCGGCCGGTCGGGATCGTATCGGCCAATGATATTCTTCCCAAAATGTTAAAGTATAAGAAAACATCTTGTCTTTAAAAACAAATAATACTACAAATTTTGTAAGATTTTTCAACAATTTGTTTGCATAAAATATTACACATAAAATTGATCCACTTTCATGATGAACTACCTAAAACAGATTTAACAGATTTAGCGGGCGGGCGCCACCGTTGTATTTAATTCATATTTGGGAGCCGCCACCTCCTATATGGATCTCAATTATAGCATGGGTATGTTTGCGGAGGCAGAACTCCGCGTTCTCCAACTTTTTAAGGAAGCACCGTATGACACAACCTTTTAAAACTTCAGGCTTAGACTTTATTAATCGAAAATCTAGCACTACAATCTGTGACGTGTACTTGGTGGTTTGTTGCGGATTCCATCTACAATTATCTGTCGACATGTACCTGGTGGTTTGTGACAAAAAAGGAAAAACTTTGGCACAGTAACATGTTCATGGATAATATCTTTCACTTAACTACAGGACTTACCCTCCCAGTACTACAATATTTATTCATACACTTGACAATAATGACCCCTACTTCAAAATGTTTAACCTTTTTAAAAAGTGAACTTTTGGGCAGCATGGCCCCCCTCGAGGCACTGGCCGCA
>JAMKCH010021795.1:0-40250 GCA_023653785.1 Ophioderma brevispina | reverse complement strand
GCTCACTTTACAAGACTAAAGATCATTAGACCTCTAACTTTCTTTTTTTATTAAAATCTTTGGAGTAGCCTGATAAATTGGAGGATAAGATCATTTTAAAGATCACTTTAAAATTCCAAAAAAATACAAATTTCCCCTGATTTTTAGTGTTCCATATAGGTTGATATTGGTAGACTTTCAAATATTTTGCGACAATCTATGGTGGATAACACCTAAGTGTCTGTTGCAATTCTTGGTAAAATCATGAAATTATTGAACTAGAACTACTAAGCTGAATTTGATGGAATATAACAGCCACGGCAGCCAGAATTTTATACAATGGGAAAAAAATACAGTTAGCAAAAAAAAAAAAAATGCCCTTCAGAATATGTCTATAAACAGGTGGGGGAAACCAATCACAGTGGTTACCATATAAACATCGTGTACAGGCCGGTGGCGGTCAAGCATCATTCATTATAGCAACTCGCCAAAAATGCCAAAAGAAATTACAGCAATACTGAGGAAAACCACCACAAACCAATTGGGTCGTCAGGTCGGGGTTTCTGTAGGGCCTGATACTGGTATATGGTAACCTAGTACTACCGTACCAGGGCCAGGTGTTGGGGGGGCCTAAACGTTCACCTCATCGGGTTTTAATAAGGGGGATAGCTGCTCAATCTGGGACAAAAGTGTTGGCACATTTCTTACTGTATGGTTATAAACGCACCCTCTCCCCGGAACAAGTCGAAAACTGAAATGTTTTACAGTGTGCTAACAATACTCGACATTGATTGGTGGGGAGAAGGGGGAGTTTATGGATTACATAAAAGGTTCAGCTGATACAAAAAAACCAAACGTTCATGTAATCATTCTTAAAATGGTGAATACTGAGTGGTGAAAAGATGGAAAATTTCACGAGGGAGCTGCCAACTACTGGGTCCAAGATTGTGGTTTCACTGGTAGAACTGAAAGAAGATTACCCACGGGGTGTCGGTCTGGAGAGCTAATGGGCGGCCATCCAGCACATGATGACAGGAAGGTGGCATCGGTCAATTTATCGTTTGCTCGCAATAAGTCCTCACACAGCAGTATGCTGGAAGTTGAGGTGGTAAATACGGCCACCTCAATTAGCGGAGCAACAAAACTGGATTTTAGTTTTACTACCTTCTAATAATGGAAGTGTAACCGATTCTATAGGCTTGTACCGGTTCCTCATTGGCAGCGTGTGTTTATTGCAACAAGTGCAGCATAAATTGCCGAGAATTGATTCAAAAGCACTGCGCAAAAGTACATTGCAAAACAGCTTGTGTGAATGCTTTAAGTGACAGAAGATTAATGGGCATAGAGCATAGAGCGACATTTAAAACAAAATCCATTTGATCATAGTCCGAATAACCAGCAAACCAAACTGAAATAGTATACAAATAGGTGTTGAAAATAAAATTTTTCAGTGGTTCCTAAATCACACTAAACAAGGACATGGAGGGAGGCAGCGGACAATGAAACACCTGCCCCTTAATGGTAACAAAACCACTATATACTTCCTCAGCTACAAATTTAACTTGCGCATTATATCAGCCTAAATAGAGGGCCCCATAATTTTGGCCTCTTAGATCCTCCTTATTAGAAAACTGGTGAATGTTTACATTACTCTGGTCACTATGTGTCTGCCACAAGGTGCTTTAGGAGGAATCAGTGGGCAATGGAAGCTGCAAAATTTGGGCACTATCAGCTATGATAGTTTGTGATGATGGATCATTACGAAAATAACATGAGATAGCCCTGAGATAACCAATCACAAAGAGCACTTCTATTTCGTGGGTTACACTATACCAGCATTATTACAGAATTTCTGATTTGCTCAAAAAATGTTATTATATACGTTAATTTGTGGCCAATTCCAAAGTAGTAGTTTAGATACTCGAGGAGGAGGTTATAGTTCATAGGCGGTTATGTCTAGAAAGCTAGATTATTAGGGTAAATTAGGGTGAGGCCACCGAGAGAAGGACTTGAGATTTGGCGGTTATGGCCCCTGCCCCGCCCACTTGCATCGGCCCAAGAGGGGATTGTGAAAATGAAAATGGATTTTCAGAATAAAGCAAGTCTGGGCTTTTTGTAGAGGTGATAAAAATTTTCAGAGGGGAAGGCTAGCAATAAAGTTTGAATCAAGTAATCATGTGAGTCCAATTTTTAGCAACCAATTTTGAAAGGAAAGTAATGGTTTGACCCATAGAGTTGGAGTAAATTAAAAGGATAGAGGTCGGACACCCATCTTGAATCGGCGAGATCACTGGTGGACGCTTAGATTGACAAAAACCAGATTTAGAACTTTGGAGATTTACTACTTACTTCTACTGGCCTATGAGAAGATCTTAAAGTTGATGTGAATTTTTCTCTTAAAAATGTTTTTCTGATATGTGCACGAATGCAATGGTGCCAGTCATGGAAATTAGGGGTCCTCGTCTTATTGACATATCCGAAGCAGAGTTGAGTGGTAACAAAAGGCAAAAAAGATGCTTGATATTAAGGTAAGGTAGATCTCATCGCATTATTCTTGAATCGGCTCTTCGTCATTATAATATGTTTGTAATGGCAGGGACCAGGGCCTGACAATTTAACTGAATGTACTCGTGGTTAGGGATGAAGTCAATCAATTCCAAATCGGATTAGGCCAAAAGCAATAAAATTTTGGCAAAAATCAGTTGATTTGGGACCAAAATTGTTAAATCCACAAACATTAAATTACTTCCCCCCCAACATTTGACTGCACACAAAAAAATTGCACTTTCCCCCCCATGCAACCCCCAACCGTAAAAGGCTGGATATTCAAGCGGTGGGTGGTAGTTCAAGACACAAATTCTACTGGATTCTATAATGCTGATAGATGTTGTGAACTAATCTTTCTAGAAGATAGCATATTTTTTGATTGACGAGGGGCCACAATTGTCACCTTTAAATGTTAGACATATAAGTGAATTGTCAGCCCTGGTGTGTGTTTTGTAAAAATCAACCTCATGAAACACTGAATTAAAATGACAGCAGTGCATGATAATGTTAGTATCTGGCCAAAATAAGTTATTGGTATAAAACAGAAGAAATAGGAGTAGGCTGAAAATGCGTGAGATTCGATCTAAAAACTGGCGTGACAAGTCAGCCACAAAAATTCATCACATGGAAATATTTAAATCGCCAAAAGGGAAAATGACTCTACTAGATTTTACATTTTTTTTTCCAAAACATTTAAAAAAATTGGGCTCATCATAGGCGTTATGCGAAAAAATAGTGAATCCATGCATCATTACTCATGTGTGAGGGGATGTGGAGACAAATCTTCTTGTCCCCTAAACCTTTATTACATGGATCTCAATGATAAGATTGTGGCACAGACGAAAAGGCTATAGCGAATATGGTACATCTCGCCCAAACAGCAAGATGGAATTCAATTAACTAGCGTGAAGTTTTTCAGAACTATTGCATTGCTGTGTTGGGGTTAACAGACCATGTTATACAATAATTCCAGGGTGGAGTAGTCAAATGAAACAAAGGTGTATACATAGATGTATTGATACACATGTGCTTATGAAAATAATCCGACATGAAGACCACAATGTGATGAGTATATAACTGTATTTTGCAGACTTTGTAAAATGATGGCGACCAGCATTTGGTAATGATTAAATTTTGTACTTTGTTATAGGTGATAGCTGACCCAATGTGGTGGAATTCCCTAGGAAAAATACAAGTTATTCCAAGGGCTACATGTACGTAATGCACCCAATCCGCCCTACAAACATGGCACAACAAGGATACCACCGTTGGTAAAGTCTGTGTCACTTTACACTGCCTTCTACTCTAGGCAAAACAATGCGAGTTCAGTAGGAAATGTGGAGGAAAAAAGGAAATGCTTGCATCCTCAACATGATAACTGTTTATTTTTTTGTACCGTTGTAAGAGATTAATTTCCTTGTGCATCTCCATTCATTATACGCGTTTTTTTGACTACGTTTGTCCGAAATAAGAGTACTCATGGAGTAGTGAAGTAGAGTAGTGGTTTACACCTCAAGTTAGAATTTTGCTGGTACCAGCTTATATACTTATGGTAATAAAAACCAGAGTTTTAAAGACACCAACTTGGTGCTGTAGAAACTGTTGCACCAGGGTTGGGCAAAATTAACAGAGTATGCATGCAGTTGTGCTAAAAAAACCTACCCCTCCGATTTCTTCTGTGCTCAGGTCAGCAGTGTCATTTAGCCAAATTGAGTGGTCACCGGGGTATTTCTACGCAAATTGAACTCTCTAGAGATCGTTGACCTTGTGGCACTCCAAACCCTGCAAAAAAAGGTCAAAAAATGTCCGTCCCTCCTTTAATGCCAAATATCAGCTAATATGTTTCAAAACAATGAAGATCAAAGCTGGAGAGACTCACAGACAGACTGACTGTCTTTAGTAGTATAGGACATCAGTGGAAGTTTGACTGAGCATTTATTATTTTAGTTTTCAAATTGTTATTTTGTTATAAAAACAAAGGGTAGAAGCAAGATTTGTGGTTGTATTTATAGGATCCAACATGGAACCAAATACAAATGGTATAGGCAACAGTGTATCAATGTTTGCTTCCCTTTGTTTTCAAATAAAATAAAAAAGTGGCTTGACCTGCACGAGTGTACCGTGAATGAGAGATGCAATTTCTTATTACACACAATTTTTATGTTAAAATGTCAACCCGTTCGTGTAGATTACAATATCTGTCATTGGGTTAATCATTCAGCCATGAGATGACCCAGAGTTAAATACTGACTATTAGAAATCAATCAATAGCACAAGAACATTTTGTATTTTTCGGGTAATCGATTAACAGTGGCGTGAATTTATATGTAATCTCTCTCTCTCTCTCGTTAACAGGCTGGCTATGGTATGGCCTACCCATATCTAGATTGTATGCCAATATTTAATGGGTCTGATTTAAGTATGGTATTCAATGGCGGATATGGTACAGATGCCATATCTACCCCTCAAGTGATAGCACAAAAAGGTTTTGTTGTGGACTTATGGTTTAATCATTATAATAATAACAACAAACAATTTATGTAGCGCCCCACAAAGATCAGACGGGTTTGCCAATGCCTTCATTTACAACAAACTGCCACAAAAAATGGCAAAAGAAATACAGCAATAATGAGGCCAAACCACAAACCAATTGGTGGCTGGGGTTTGATTCGTGGTCAGTCATGGGTGTTCCCATCATGACCCACATACGACAACATCATCCTGTTAGTTATTCATACCAAAAAAATTCAGAAATAACCCTAACACTGGAGTTGATTGTTTCAACTCCACGGTGTTGGGGTTTTTGGATAAAGAAAATATCCTGACAAATTGAGAAAAAATTTCATAATGTTTCGTCAAGATTTAGCTTTAGTGGTTTTTTAGTTAAACCAATGGCATTGTCTGAAAATTTGGTTTGTTTTGGCCGCCCTCTTCTGCAAAGAAGGTGGAGTGCTTAACAGAGCAAGAACAACAATGAAAGGTAACAAGGAAATCATGGAAGCAGATACATACGAGAAGGCTGTAACAAGTGAGAAAAATTAAAAAAAAAAAAAAATTTTATATAATGTTTACAGTATTTTAAACGGAAAAAATTGTCAACTTCCATTGTAGGTGAAAAGAACTAACCCTAGTTTAACTCGGTGTATAATCTAAAGTTAGGCTCCTTTGGTTAGAACACCAGCTGAAAGGGGGCATGGCACGATTTAAGGTATGCGTTTCAGCTTGAATTAGATGGCCTTCATTCCCAAAACCCCATCTGTAAAGTTTCGAGCCGATTTTTTTTTAACAAAACTAAAAAATTAAAAAAAGTGATTTTGAAAACCCCATAGAGTACTTGTAAAATAATATTGGTGACCAAAGTGGGGCACATTTCGCTCAGAAATTTCCAAAACCAAAACCATACTTTGGGCTCTAAGATTCACAGGGAATGAGAGAAATAGTAGCATTCTTCTGATACTAAAAGGTAAGAGCACTCCAGTAACATCGGGGGACGAGGCTATCGGGCCATAGACCTTAAAAGTTGTGTTATACTTTTTGTCTGCTGTAGGGGTCGAGAAAGTGAGGCCAATGAGTACATGTATCTACAATCAAGCCGTATTTTTCCTTTTGGTCCAAGCACTACCGGCATTGCAACACTACCGCAAAGACTGGAGCTCGCCAAACGGCTACCACCGTTCCTCAGTTCGCGCTCGGAGAATGGCGGATACGCAGGTAGGTAGGCACATGTCGCCTGCTGTGGTGGACCTGTTGGAGACTGAATGTTGTTGTAAATCTTTGCAAGCTGTATTTATAGGTGATTGGACCTGCTTGTGTGATGTCAGTAATGCCTTTCATTCGCTTCACCCAAGATTCAGGGCTAGAAATAAGTGGGTGCTCCCTGGATTAAAATTTATGTAATGGGAGCATGTGGTATTTATTTGAGCAAATTGTTAAGGTAAAATACAAGTTGACAGTCATTGATATTTTTTAGTCCATTAATGTTTGGGGGAATGGTTATCCTGTCTCATTTCGAGAACGACTAAGATTTTAAACCAGGTTTAAAAAAAGGTTAGCTTGTAAAACCTTGGAGGGTTATTGGCCGGGAGCAGCTGACGTTCTCACACGCGGTGCAAAACAAAGGGTTGAAGACCAGGAATCCCTTGAGATTAGCATTGCAAACAATTACTAGGTGCAAATTGGCATCTTAGGGTTTACTGCAAATAGAATGAAACTATGCGTGTTTAGCGCGCAATCGAGTTCGCCTAGTTGTTGCTGGGCAGTTATTCTGACCTCCCCGGAGTGTCCAGCTCCAGCTATATGGTCCTGTGACTATACAGGCGGCATATTTTAACTTCACAATTTAGAATTATCATGACCTGATATGGGTCAAGAAAATAAAGAAAGAAACAATATAGAAATTTTTTGTGTCGCCTGCCCTAAGGCAGAGGAAAGGACACATAGGGATCACTTTGTACCCTGTAGTGTCTGTTGTTGAGATTCGTGTTGATGGGCTGTTAAAACTGGAGTGAACATTTGCATTGTAATATCCACATACTTTGATGGATTTAAACATAACATGGGTCACAGGTCTGCAACATGGCATCCCCCACTTGTTGATGAGGTCAAAGATCACATGCCAAGGTCAAAGGTCCACAGACAAGGTCACAGGTCACTCCAGGTCAAAGGGTCACTGCCAAGGTCAAAGGTCATGTGAGGTCAAGTTGTAAATAAAGAGGGCTGATAAATATGAAATGTAAAAATGCCTATTTGACAAGTGAAGTTCAATTGGAAACACAACTTGAATCATAGGTGCAACAGATCCTCAATTTGTTTGATGAGGTCAAAGGTCACATACCAAGGTAAAAGGTATGTGAGGGTCAAGTTGTAAAATGGGCTGAAAATGCTTAAAAAATGGACACCTCATTTTAAAAAAGTTGAGTTCAATTGAACCAAACTTGAATCATAGGTGTGCAACATGGGATCCCTCATTTGTCAAGAGGGTCATAAGGTTCACATCAAGGTCAAAGGGTCTATGTAGGACCTATCATTTCATCTAACAGAAGACGGCAGGGCGACACAAGCGTGCGAGGACCCGATGTATTTTTTAATTAGATGTATGTGTGGGCAGGCAACCAATGTTCATCTGCAGAAATGTTTCTAGTGAGGTTCGAACCTCGATATTTTAATGTTCAAAACAAAAACAATCCTGATTACACAGATGTGGTATAATGTTTTCCCTTTGATTAACTAGGTAGTTTTTATAGGTTATTAACGGTAAGGAATGCCATCTTGAGAAAACCTGTTTGAACATAGGGATTTCGCCTTGGTTTATAAAACATCTGCAGGCTTTATATTTAGAGGTGCTTAAGTATGATAATAGAGTGAAAAGAATGGGAACCTTGAGATACAAGAAAAATAAGTGTGTAGAAAGGAACGACAAATTGTGATTCAAAGAGAAATGACGTGGGTGCTCACAAGTGAGGAGGGAACGGAGAATATTTGGGAGCGAACTTTGAGGAGTGGTGTTTCGGCTTACAAGGTACCAAAACGTAGGCCTTAACATGACTGTTGGGGCAGTCAGGGGGGAGGGAATTACTGTGCTTTAGTGGGGACAAATATGCATTAAGATGTAATTGAAAGAATCAAATTTTGGATTGCCTTATTACTGCAACATTGGTGTTTTGTCAACCATTGCAAGAGGGAATATAGGGTCATAAAACGGTATCACACTGTTGTGTTTAGCAGGCCAATCATATTGATAAAATAAATACTGAAAGTACAAGGTTAATAGATGGCACATGCATTGGCAACAGAATCGGTGTGTGCAAAAGGTGGGTGAGATTCATAAGCCAAACACGTTTTGCGGTTCGGTGTGATATGTAAAAACCTGCGATGCGATTGAACACAAAGCAAAGATCCTGTTCCTAGGGATGGTATTGAAGTTGCAGGATCTCCACCTGAAGCTGTTGGAGATATCACTAGCGTTAATTAAAGATGGTGAAAAGGTCAATTTGGTGTGAAGATTTTGCGATAGTGTACTCACGTTATAAGCGCGATTTTAATATTTCAGCATCGTTCTATGTGGCGTGTAAGATAGGTGTTCTATATAATGCCAGCTTGCAAGAGACTAAGCACATATAACTAATATTGACCTCTTTTTTCGTATTACACAGGGTTTCATTTTTTAAAAATTATGCTGTAGTGTAAACTTGGATGCACAAAAGGGGCATTTCAGGATTCCACAGCCTGTCCACAAATTGTCTAACAATTAGAATTTGGAATTTCTGTAAATTTGTTCAGTAAATGGACAAATTACCGTACAGTGGCCTTTGTGGACACTGATACAAGCATTTGTTTAGAACACTAAATGCAATATGGGAATAAACTTCAAATTTGGAAGCATTGTATATACAATATCTTGAACTGCAAACTAAAAAGATGCAAAATTGCAGAGTGTGTTGAAACTTCCAAAGTTACCGTCTTACAAACATCTCTTATTGATAGAATGAGTGCTGGGGTCAAGACCACAGCCGACACATTGCCTATTAAAGGTGCAACGAGAAGTTTCATATCAGGTGTCCTTCAAAAATCGAAAGTACTGATTTTGTCATGATGTAAAAGCTTCCCACAAAAAATACCCCATCTGAAAGGATTAAGCTGAGAAATGTTCTTTGGTACAAAATTGTGGAATTTTAATTTCGATAGCGCAAATAAGAAATTCAGCCTATGTTTTCATTGAACTATGAGCAAATAAAAAATAACTTTTTTCTCTCTTTTTAAGGACATTTCTGTAGCCAAATACCAGGAAGAAATCTATTTGAGTGTTTAATCTATATCAAATTACATTATGACACAATATTTGGGTGCCTCAAAATCTCTGTTGCACCTTTAATGGAAAGCCCGTTTTTCAGCTTTGTGATTTTATTACATTTACAAGTAGATGATATTGTTACGAGCTGTTCCAACAGTATTTTTGATCCTTATTGGATGTGTAAATAGAGCAGGCAGTAAAATGTTTGTCATATTTAAGTGAAAGAAAATAAGATTAAGTAAGTGCTAACAATGAAGAATAGTGGAACCAACAAGAGAGTAGGGGGCCGTCATGTGTTAGTGCAGTAGGCAGCATGCTGATACTAAGATCAGCCACATAATCCTCTCCGATAAGAATGTCATCCCTCGGCAGGATTGAACAACATGTGATTGCATGTTCGGTGAATATGGGGAACAAGTGATTATGTTGCAACATATAAAACATCGTCTTTAAGGGGAGCGAGAGGGATCACTCCCCTACAGCTCTCCTTTAGTGCATTTGATCACTCCCCTGCCGCTCTCTTTAATTGCTTTGTAGAAGAGTGATTGTAACTCTTCTTGGAAGATCAATTTGTTATGTAAATTCGTGGTAATGTTCTTAATTTCTCCCCGGAATACTTCTCTTAATGGACATGGGAGAATTGTAGGAAGAACACTGCTGCTTTTAAAGGAGTCCTGTATGACAAGCATTTACAGAGGGATCTCATATTTTTAGGTCAGGCCGTTTAGCTTGCAGAATGTTCTACAGGGTGACTAAAAAAGCTGTAGGTTTTCTTGGAACTAACCACTTTGCATTTATCATATCTTCGATGCATGACGTGCAAGATGTACAATTTGCTGTTTTATAATAGAAAAATGCAATTGGAGTACATAACCATGGTCTTTTCAAAATTAGGGCCACCTGTTACTTGACAGCAACCTTGCAGGCCCTGTATGCATGACTGAGATGTGCCTCTGGGAAAAAAGGTCAACTTTTTCTTACCATTATGAACAAATTATTACCAAAAATTAACGTGGTATACCAAATGACCTGAAGCAAGTGTCAAAAATCAAACTCTTGGTGGCCACAATCAACTATGAGCTAGTAAATCTCCAGTCCTTGGCCCACAGTTCAGTAGCTTTCAATCACCAATGTTTTAGAAAACAACCCCCTGGTTTTGGGATATGATACCGATCACACAGAGGTCAGTTCATGTCAATGTAAGTACAGTACAACCACTGAAAACTGTGTCCTTGGTGGATAGCAATTGTAACTATAGTTGAATCCTCCAGATGTGCCACCACAAACATATACAATTTCATGCAGGCACTGAATATGGCAAATTAGTTTCTTCCTGCTATTTGTATAAAGATTTTTGATCCACCTGGGCACACCGTCTTCTAGTGCAGAGTGGTTGATTTCTACTCTGTTTTAAAACAGTTTTTGTATCCAATGGGTTTGATGTATCTTAATTGTGATTGTCAATGTTTTATCCAATGGGCACAATATTGAACCAACATTGAAGCAATTGCAAGGTTCCCAAAATCGAATGTACATTGAAAAGTGATGGGATTTGGATTGGTGTAAACTACAAATGGGATATAACTTGGTAATGGTTTCACTTGAAGGCAATTAAATGTTAATACTGTTTCTGGGGTTGATTTCAATAAGATAACCACACATTGTTTCTTCAGATGCATTTGATTTTGCAAGAGGATGTTTTTAACCTATCTCATAAACCATAATAATTTTGAAATAGCACCGTGATGGGGGACCTATGAGCACAGGCACAGCCTATTAACACAATCCAGATTTGAAAATGTTAGTACTTTAGGCTCATGTGGATCAAGTGCCCGACCTACATAACAAAGGTTGTGAGTTTGAGTCCCTCCATGGCCAGTGTGTTTTGCTCTTTGAGAAGGTACTTTACCTCAATTATTCCTTTCCACCCAGGTGTATAAATGGGTACTTGCGAATGCTGGGAAGGTATACAGACTTGTTGTGCAGGAGTGGCGAACTCCCCCACAGCAAAAATTACACAGTGGAGTCTGGCCCAATCACATTTAAGGGAAGAGAGGTGGGCACTTTGCGCACATAATCTTGAAAGATCTTGTGGTCCATAGAATTTGTAGCAACTCTTTATTATTTCTAAGAACTGGTACGGTTACAGTACAGTAAAATATACGCATGTTACAGTGCTTTATGGGATTGATCTAAACCACCTTCTGGTAAGATACAATGGGGGCCATTTTACAAGATTGAGGATTGATAGACATAGTAAATAATAGGCATTTGTGGCAGGAATCCAGAGTTGGAAGAGTATTAATCTTTTGGGGCTGGCAGGTGAATAGTCAATCAGTGATCAAAATCTTTTAATTTTGTATGTCAAAAAATTCAAGATTATGCATATCATATTTGGAATTTGCATGAAAAATGCATTCAACTGAATCCAAACAAGCCTACAGTTTCCCCAGAAGAATCGTGACCAACGTATTAGATACCTACCGCGTATATGAAGCGTTGAGCGTAACAAGCACCATACATGCTTGCATCTCATTTACAAAGCAGCGTAAATACACTCATACATTACCGTGTTGCTATGTGCATAGCAAGTGTTCCACACTGGCCACGATTGTGCAGGAACTGTAGGTTTAGTTCAGTGGTGTTTGAGATGGCTTCCCAAATAACTAGTCTCTTAGGAAGCCATCAAAAAACCACTGACTTATGTGCTCTAAAATGTACAAAATCTCCCTGGCTGAAAGTGTTAATATTATTATGAAGGGTTATTTAAGAAGCAATGACATTTTTTATTGAGGTGTTCTTTTTTTCATTGTCTCTCCTTAAATGTAGATAAGAAAAAGTTTTCAAAGGTTGATATTGTAAACTGATCTGGTCTGGAGTAGCTGAACAGTACATAAGAAAGAAATGCGACACTGACATTTGTCCCACAAATATTGGTTTACAGCAAGAAATTCTGTATCAAAAATGACTGGAAGACAAGTAATTAGCTGCCATCAAGCTAAGAATAATACAGAAATTTACTTCTGTAATTTGTGAAAAAATAACTCTGGTTTATGAAAATACCATGTTTATTATGACACTTGATTGCAAAGTTACTTTTCAAGTGTTTAAAAACAAAAGGATTACATTCTAGACTATAAATGCAACCAGAAGAATGTCCATAATACCTGGCTCGATTACATCTTTTGCAATTTAGAGGCACCTGAAGTACGTTTCAACCCAGAGGGTGTTTTGAGTAAATCCCACAGTGCACCAGTTTTGGGAAATTTCACCTCAATAGGGTCATGTGATCACATGAAAATCGTATTCTTAACACATAAAAATCCTGACTTTAACACTAATTTTAGCCCACAAAGCATTGGTACTTATGAAATTTTTTTGCATAATTGTGAAATGTCTTGTGGTTCTTAAACTTTTGGAACACTTTTTATCCTTAAGTACTGACATGTGTTTAGTACAGTACAGAATAGGCACATTGCTATGCATCATGGGATTGATTCAAAACACCCTCTGGTTTCAACCTGTGGTGGCCAGATCCAGGTAGTTTGTAATTTAACCAGACAGTGCAATAAGTAGATAATGTAGTTTTAAGGCATTACATCACCAGTCGCTATCTTAATTCTCAACTTGTTAGAGCAAGATGTCATCTCTGTTGTGCATTGGATTGGGTTTTTAGAGGAAATAAGTTTTTTTTTTCTGTGAATGGATAAGTTTGGTATTGGGAACCTAATGCCAATGAAATCTGATGTGTCATGTCAAAAGAGTGGCCTTGATAATGTAAGAAATTTATCTGGTTTGTAGGTGTTATGTACAGTAAGTTTTATTTTCGGAGATGATGTGGAAGAACTGTTCAAGTGATCTTAGCCCAAATCAGTTGCCTTTATTATAGTGTGCTACCCTCAATATTGTTCATTTTTAAAAGGCAAGAGTTGTCAGCAATTATCAGTTAATTATGACCGGAATGAATTAAGATTTTCACTGAAGAAACTAAATGAAGATTTGTGGTCAGATAAGCTATTTATGTATCACAAACCCAATAGTCACAATTCCCCACAACAAGTTCAGTATCTTTCATATAACAAAGTTTTGAAAATTTCAAACCCTAATACTTAACTGGAATGTAATGGAAGAAGTTAGTGTATCATTAGTATTCCTCACAAAGTTTGTGATGAACTGGATGGGATTGATGATAAGTCTGTTTTTAAGTTTTTTAGATAAATTGTAATTCTTGGTGGTAAAATTTGGAAGGTGTGTAACATATGTATATTTTGTTCAAATTGAACATTAAAACTAGAAAATGTGTGGCTGTTGCAAGTTGCAACATTTTCTGTGTTAATAAATCAGGTTGATTACAATCTTAACAGGTTCATTTTATTGTAATAAGTTATATTTGTAAATATATTTGTTTGAATTGGTAAAATAAAAAGGATATTAATTGGGTTGGGGACAGCTTCAAGGAAATTGTTTGTCGAGTCAATATGCACTGAGTTTTGGTGTCAAAAGCCATTTTTGTGTCGCCTGCCCTAAGGCAGGAAGACACATAGGGATCACTTTGTCCTTGTCTGTTGTTGTTGATGTCTGTTGTTGATGTCTGTTGTGAAAAAGGGTTAACATTTGCCTGTAATATCCTCATACTTCGATGGATTTAAACAAAAATTGGGGGTCAGGTGCAACATGGCATCCCCCGCTTGTTGATGAGGTCAAAGGTCACATGCAAAGGTCATGTGAGGTCAAGTTGTAAAATAGGCTGAAAATGTAAAATTGACCTCATTTGAAAAGTTGAAGTTCAATTGGAACCAAACTTAAATCATAGGTGCAACATGGGATCCCTCATTTGTTGATGAGGTCAAAGGTCACATATTAAGGTCAAAGGTCATGTTAGGCCTATCATTCACTAACCGCGACGGCAGGCGGCACAAGCGGTCCGAGGACCGATGTATTTTTTTTGTTTTTTATTGATCACCAAGGTGAAACCGACTGTCTGGATTGTGTTGCCAAAACCTATCCGGTCACCATCTATTGTGATTTGAAGCCGGCTCCTAGTAGTAGAAATACTGTAGTATTCATTCCAATATATATTTCAGGATCTTTATGTGAAATAGTCCAAAGATTTCTTAGGAAAGATATACTTTTAACTATAGCTTTGAATTTGATAGTGTGGAGAATCTCATAGCAAACTCGGCGTATAAACAGTCGGTTTTGTGATTCAAAACAAATTGCCAAAGCCAGTATGTTCTGTGTTTCACGAATATGCATGTGGCAAAACTCTAACTGCAAAGCTATGACAGTATTAAATCTTGATGAGATAATGTAATGCCAAAATCAGCAGTAGCTGAAAATGTCCCAGATATTTTGTGAAGTGTGATTTTTGGCCCCATAATAGTGGGACTTATCCAGCTAGATGCATGTCTGTTATGCCATTATTAATTTACTCTATCAACAAAATGCAACCATTCATCAACCCTTAAACTTGGTAAGATTGTAGACATGACAACTTCTGGGGCTGTATAGTTTTGCGTTCAGTTATCTGCATGTTAATCAATACAAGAGCTTTTATTTAAAAAAAAGTGTGGTGGGCCACCTTAATTACGTACTGCATAATTGTTATGCCCATGAAGATACTTGCCGTCACAGCGTGCGACTGCAAAATCGCTAGTGAAAAAACGCTTGCAGCGTTTTGTCAATCGTTCCCAGCGTCAAAGTCGCTGGAGCGATTGAGTTGAATTGAAGTCACTGGCTTACGTGGGCTTGCTAATTCGCTTGGGTATCTAGACTTATCGATTAGAATATCGGCAGTCTCGTTTCCAATAGCGACGGAAGTAATTTCATAAAACATCTCTACGCTCCTTGCGACTGGTAGTATATCATGGGCAAATAGGTCATCTTGCAGTTCTGTGTTATATTGGAATGTGCAGGATCAATGGAAATCACTTGTATAGGGGAGCGACTTTGCCAGTATAATTTTGGGTTATTTAAGAAATTGGCCTTTACTCTCTCTCGATATGTGCCAAAATGAACTGAATATTTTACAAGGTATCTAATTCCCCAACTCATCCTGTCAACATTTTAAGTTCTAGATGGACACAACTTTAACATTTGAGTGCAATGCATTTTTGTATGTAGTTAAAGGTAACCAAGTCACAGTCATTTCTTCAATTGGTTATTGACCTATACATGCCTGTCATGAAAGGTTGTGTGTTTATTTTGGCTGTTGTGTGAGTGATTATTGAGACAGATTCCGAGGTGACTAAGTCATTCCATGGATCAATCCAAGAGCCCTGAACCAAGTGTTATAACTACTTTATTGATATGTATTACTAGTAGTTTATAGAGTAAGCCATAAACGCGGAGCATGAACTGTGCCTGCTCGATTGGGATTTGCCAAAGTTAATTTATGGATACTTTTATATGGCAGTATCAGTCCCCAGTGACATTACAAAATCACCTCTTACACCTCGTTCATAACTCTTGGTACGTATCATGATAAATATTAAAAGTAATTATTAACCCTGCTGCAAATAAGTAATTCAATAACGGTCACTTAACTTTAAGATATTTGTGACCAGAATAACTCTTCATCATTTCTTTCCCCTGTAACCGTCCGATATGCATAATACTTAAAAGGGCCCTTCCTTCCATTTAGTATTTGAAAACTTGCGCTTGGGTTACACCGGATGTTGATGCCGATTTGAATGAAATGTTGCTGTTAGAATGGCATGTCCTACCTCCCTGCCATCAACTTGGAAAATTATTTCATCCTTAATTAGCTAGTAAAAGATGGGTCCATACTGAACATTATCCAAAGTAACTGCAGCTATGTATCAAAAATGACCTGGAAGACAAGTATAGCTGGCCATCAGCCTAAGATAATACAGAAGATTTACTTTCTGTAATGTGTGACAATACTAACTCTGGTTTATGACATACCAATGTTTATTATGACACTTTGATTGCACAGTTACTTATCAAGTGTTTAAAACAAAAGGAGTACCTTCGAGACTATAAATGCAACCAGAAGAATGTCCTAATACCCTGCTCGATTACATCTTTTGCAATTTAGAGGCACCTGAAGTACGTTTCACCCAGATGGTGTTTTGAGTAAATCCACATGCACCAGTTTTGGTAAATTTCACCTCAATAGGGTCATGTGATCACATGAAAACCCTGAACATAAATTAAATTTTTAACATAAAAATCCTGACTTTAACACTAATTTTTGCCCCAAAGCAGTGGTACTTATGAAATTTTTTTGCATAATTGTGAAATGTCCTTTGTGGTTCTTAACTTTTGGAACCACTTTTTATCCTACCAGTACATTGAAATTGTTTCGTACCGTACAGACATAGGCCACATTGCTATGGCACATGGGATTGAGTCAAAAACCAACACCCTCCTGGTTGCAAACCTGTGGTGGCCAGATCCAGGTAGTTTGTAATTTAACCAGACTGCAATAAGTAGATAATGTAGTTTTAAGGCATTACATCACCAGTCGCTATCTTAATTTCTCAACTTGTTAAGCAATATGTCATCTCTGTTGTGCATTGGATTGGGTTTTTAGAGACATAACGTTTGTTTTTTTTCTGTGAATGGATCTTTTTGGTATTGGGAACCTGAATGCCAATGAAACGTCTGAGTGTCATGTCAAAAGAGTGGCCTTGATAATGGTAGCAATTTATCTGGTTTGTAGGTGTTATGTACAGTAAGTTTTATTTTTCGGAGATGTGGGAAGAACTTTTCCAATTGTATCTTTAGCCCAAATCAGTTGCCTTTATTATAGTGTGCCTACCTCAATATTGTTCATTTTTAACAAGGCAAGATTGTCAGGCAATTAATAGTTACTTATGCCCGGAATGAATTACTATTTTTCACGTGAAGAAACAAAATTAGATTGTGGTCAGTCAGCTATTTATGTAATCACAACCCCATAGTCACAATTCCCCAACAACAAGTTCAGTATCTTTCATATAAACAAAGTTTGAAAAATTTCAAACCCTAATACTTAACTGGAATGTAATGGAAGAAGTTAGTGTATCATTAGTATTCCTCACAAAGTTTGTGATGAACTGGTTTCCAGGCTACCGATTCATTGATAACTAATATCACACCTTGTTTAATTAGATATATGTTTTTCACCGGTTCTAGACATTTTATGTTGATTCCGAATCCGATGGATGCCAAGATTCAACCTTGAGCATGTTTGTTGTAGAAACGCAAAAACTCAAAATGGCCACCAAAACCCAAATATTCATCTCTTGTTCCCCTCAAAGTTGAATTTTTCAGCCTGTCCCGTTAAAACATTCATTATGACCAATTACATATGCTTCTGTAACCACGTAACCAATGAATCCAATATGGCCGTCATCCAATCAAGTGTCTTGATCGTTAACTACTTTGACTGCAGGTTTTGTATTTTGGTATATCCTGGTGTTTTGGGCAGTCAAGAATTAAATTAAAACCAAAGTGGAAATATTTGTTAAAAATGTGATTATAAATTCCTTCATTATGGGATCCAAAATGGCTTCCGATACTCTAATATAGCTATAATTGAATCAGCTGCGTCTAACCTACTACCGCAATGTTTGTGTATATCCCTGTAAGTCAATCAGATCAATGTACCCATCATTAGGTAATCATAGGAATCGCTGCATGTAAGATGCATCCAGATGGGTATCCAATATGGCTGGAAATGACATTTACCTAACGTCAAAAAATCCAAACACCAATAGTCTAGAGATATGTTTCTTTGTTTTGCAGTGTTGGGCGTCCATTGGCATCCATTTTGGATAACTTTGATGAATAACGACCCAAAGACAACTTACATACCGTATGGGAATTTTTTGGAAGGATATTAAAGAAAACCACAAATATATAAATCGTTATCCTATAGCGTAATGAATTACTGACCTTTACTGGTTTGACATTTATTTTGGCATCCATATTGAATGCCTATCCTAGTATGCTATCTGCATATATCATCACTTTGTTATGTTATGATATTTAAATGGCTCTGAATGATTATAGTGATATACACAAACATGGCAGCTCTTGGATATATGTAGTAATGAAATTTGCATTTTTGGAGCCATCTTGATGGTTTATTTATTGATTGATTATCAATTGTTGAAGCTATCCCTAATGGTCTCTATTCATATATTGATTGCTAAAGCATTGATATATAACCAAGTTCCATTCGAACGGTCAAAGTAATAAGTATCAGATGCTTTGTTGTATTGGCTGCCATAATTAAATCTATTTAATTAGGCGGTAAACAAATTTACTTTAATTGGTCACAATGGGTGTTTTGACTTGACAGGCCAAAATGACAACTTTTGAGTACTTAACATATGATTTTAGTGTTTTGGTGGCCATTTTGAATTTTTTTGTGCGTTTCTTTAATGCTCACGTTTTCGTCTGGCATCCATCGATTCAGATTCAGCAGGTAAACTGCTCTACAAACCGTTGGAAAACCTTATATATATTTTATAACAAGGTCACATGGTCTGTACCTGGACTATGGATGGGATTGATGATAAGTCTTTTAAGTTTTTTAGATAAATTGTAATTCTTGGTGGTAAAATTTGGAAGGTGTGTACATTTGTATATTTTTTCAATTGACTTAAAACTAGAAAATGTGGGGCTGTTGCAAGTTCAACATTTCTTGTTAGTAAAAGCATGTTGATTACAATCTTAACAGGTTCATTTTATTGTAAAAGTTATAATTTGTAAGATATTTGTTTGAATTGGTAAAATAAAAAGGTGAATATTAATTGGGTTGGGACGCTTCAAGGAAATTTTTGTCGAGTCATTCATATTGGCCCCGAGGTTTTGGTGTCAAAACCCTCTTTGTGTCGCCTGCCCCTAAGGCAGAGACACCTAGGGATCACTTGGTCCTTGGTCTTTGTTTTGATGTCTGTTGTTGATGTCTGTTGTGAAAAAGGGTTACATTGCCTGTATATCCTCATACTTTGATGATTTAAACAAAAATAGTTCACAGGTGCAACATGGCATCCCCCCCCCACTTGTTGATTGAGGTCAAAGGTCACATGCAAAGGTCATTGAGGTCAAGTTGTAAATAGCTGAAAATGTAAATTGACCTCATGTGAAAAGGTTGAGTTCCATTGAACCAAACTTAAATCACATAGGTGCAACAGGGAATCCCTCATTTGTGATGAGGTCAAAGGTTTCATATTAAGGTCAAAGGTCGTATGTTAGGCCTATCATTCGCAAACTGCGACTGCTGGCGACACAAGCAGTCGGTGACACAAGCGGTCCGGGAACCGATTTTTTTTTTGTTTTTTATTGATCACCAATGTGAAACCGACTGTCTGGAGTGTTTGCCAAAACCTAATCCGGTCACAATCTACTTGTGATTGAAGCTGTGCTCCTAGTATAGAAATAACTGTAGTATTCATTCGCAATATATATTCAGGATCGTTATGTGAAAATAGCCCAAGATTTCTTAGGAACGAATCTACGTTTGTTTAAACTATGCTTTGAATTTGATAAGTGTGGAGAATCTCATACACACTCGGCTTATAAACGTCGGTTGTGCGATTCAAACCAAATTGCCACACGCAGTATGTTCTTGTTTCACGATATCATGTTGGCAAAACTCTAACTGCAAAGCTATGACAGTATTAAATTCTTGATGAGATAATGTCAAGGCCACAAAATCAGCAGTAAGCTGAAAATGTCCCAATTTTGGTCTGAATTGTGATTTTTGGCCCCATAATAGTGGGACTTATCCAGCTAGATGCTTCTGTTTTTATGCCATTATTAATTTACTCTATCAAATGCACAGCAACCATTCATCAACCCTTAAACTTGGTAAGATTGTAGACATGACAACTTCTGGGGCTGTCTAGTTTTGCGTTCATTTATCTGTCATGTTAATGAATACATAGCGTTATTCATAAAGAAGTGTGGTGTGGCCACCTTATTAACTTCTGCATAATTGGTTATGCCCTGAATATACTTGCCGGCGCAGCGTGCGACTGCAAATCGCTAGTGAAAAAACGCAGCGTTTTGTCAATCGTTTCCAGCGTCAAGCGTCGGGGGCGATTGAGTTGAATTCAGTCAACTGGCTTACGTGGGCTTGCGTCAAGTCGCTTGGGTATGCTTGCGACTTATTGATTAGATTCGGCAGTCGCTTTTTCCAATAAGCGACGAAGTGATGTCATAAAAAACTCGCATTCTCCTTGCGACTGGTAGTATATCATGGGCATGTAGTCATCTTGCAGTTCTGTGTTATATTGGAAGGTTAGAGCAATGGAAATCACTTGTATAGGGAGCGACTATTGCCAGTATAATTGGTTAATTAAGAATTGTGGCCTTTATCTCTCTCTCGATATGGTTGCAAAATGACTGATATTTTTAAAAGGTATTAATTCCCGGACAACTCCTCCTGTCAACATGTGAGGTTTTTTTTTAAAAAGAAGGACACAACGTTAACATTGAGTGCATGCCTTTTTTGTATGTAAGTGAAAGGTAACCGATGTCAAGTCACTTTTCTTTCAATTGGTATTGACCTTCATGCCATGTCCTCAAGGGGGTGTGTGTAGATTTTGGCTGTTTGTGAGTGATTATTGAGAAGATTCCGAGGTAGAACTAATCATTCCCATGGATCAATCTCAGAGCCACTGACGCTAAGTGTTATACTACTTATTGATATGTATTAATAGTAGTTATAAGAGTAAGCCATGAAACCGTGAGCATGACATGGCCTGCTCTATTTGGGATTTCCAAGTTTAATACTTGAAAGTACTTTGTAAGCATTTAGTCAGTATCGTCAGTGACATTACCAAATCCCCTCTTAAACCTTTGTTCAATAATCTTTGTAATAGCATGATAATTTAAATACGTTATAACCCTGCTTGCCAAAAAATGTAATTTCCAATAACGGTCACTTAATTTAAATATTTGGTTACCAGATAACCTTCAGTCAGGTCTTCCTCTGTAACGTCCGCTATGCATAATACTTAAAGAAAGGGCCTTCTTCATTTGTTTGAAATTGCGCTTGGGTTACCACCGGATTTTGATGCCGATTGAATGAACATGTGCCTGTTAGAATGGCATGTCCTATCCCTCCTGGCTCAACTGGAAAATTATTTCATCCTTAATTAGCGTAGTAAAGATTGGTCCATACTGAACATTATCCAACGTCCTGCAGCAATGTAACAGTAATGATACCGGGAGTGCACCTAGTGTACTTTGAGATATTTAATAGAATTACCATCGCAGGTTTATAGCTATGTCCAATCAGGGTTGTGTGGCACTGACGCTATCCTGACTTTATTCCTTGTATTCAGCTACCAACATCACAGAAGACTTTAATATAAAACATAGAAAATTCAATATTAACTGTTAAATTTGGCATTTTTGTGGGCCGCCGCATAGATGGCAGGACCCACGTTACAATCGGTGTGCATGTATGTGTATTGTCACTAAAAATTGTTTTTAAGTTTTTTTATGGAGCGGCCCATAGCTTATATTCTTTGAATATAGTGAGCTCAAAAGCCGAGAACGGCAAAATTCTAGTTAGTTTTTTTACAATAAGGGATTCACCTTTAAAAAAAAATCATCAATACCAGCAAAGTCCCGCAAGTGAATATCATAATTTATATCAGACCTGTGATGAAAGGGAATACACAGAATCTTGATATGCTGTACACTACGCTCCGCATTTTATAATTTTTTAGCCGGCACTAACTTTCGGCTAGCTATACCCTATTTTCATGGGAATTGAAACCATTCTTACCCATAGTATTAGCACGTCACACAACAACACTACTAAATCTTGGACTTTATTTGCCGGAAAGTAGTCATTAAAATCTCATGTAAATTAGTTCAAGCACTATTGGTGATTCTGCAAAGATATGGGGAAAAGGTTTTTTGTAGAAATGCTTTTAAGTGAAGGAAAATGGGGGGATGTACTTTTTCATATGAAAACTTGGCAAGGAGGAAAAATGCATACTATACATAATGTGAAGCCCCTTTGAAATTGCTTTAGCTTGAAGTAATTTATTACAATATATATAATCCAATTTTGACTAAATGTTAAATTTTGGCACTTATTAGGCGCTTTTGATTGCATAGGTGTTACATACACCACATACACACTCCCAAAGGTCAAGAGCCTTTTTAATGATTTTTAAATTTTTTCTGTTTATTGAATCACTGATTGTGTCCTTTTTAAATCGCGATCTAAGAGATAATGCTTTTTTCAAAGGGCAAACCCAAAATGGGTCTCGCCATGATTGCAGTTAAATAGTTACCAGTCTGTCAGCAAGTCAGTTTTAGTGAAAGTTGCTCTCACTGCACTACTGTAATTGAATGTTTGATTAAAGTATACTAACTGTAACTAAGCACAACTTGCAGTAATGGAAAATAAACACTAATAATTGATTCAGTATTGAAAATTCGCCATTGTAACCCAGTACAACCAGACAAGCACAGAACGAAACGCATTGCACATTTGATTAGCACAATGAAAGAATCAAGGTTCTGAATCACAGTCATGAATGGCAACCACAACAGACTTGCAACTGTAATGTGAATATATGTAATGATATGGTTAGTATTTTGTCAGGAACCGCTAACATTCCAAACAAACCGGATCATAATGATATATTATATATTGTGTGAATGTAGATTTTTTCCGTTATTTTTTGAAACATTGTATGATATTCCTGTACCATCTTGCAGCGGTTGGACAGTTGTAAAATGATTTGATCACATTTATGGGTTGTTTAAGGTTTTGTGATTGTTAAAATAAGCTTCAATGCTGTATTAAATGCTGCAATCAAACACCATATGTGAATTTTGTTAGTCCATTTTTGTTAGAAATGATATAAGATTTGACACCACTCTGATCTGCAGCCTCAACAGAATAACTGCTTTTTGAAGGATTGTGCAAGAATACTGAATTCTCCTGAAACAGGGGGGGGGGGCGCCAAGATAGCGTCTTTTTGCCATTCCCATAGGTTTAGCACGTACTCACTAAAACTGACAAATATTCTACAGTCGAAAATATGTTTGAATCAATATTTTTTCACTCAAACCGTTGAGTTTAAGAATCAACTCAGTCCTGTATTTTTGTTATAAAACGGTACAACGGGATCCATTTTTGGAACGAGGCCCGCTTGCCTCCATGTTCAAATCGCGGTCACCGTTATTTATGCTGCGGACAATGTACCAGCCCCGGTACCAGGTAGACCCCAGGGTAACCCATGCCCACCGTGAATGATCCGTTGACTGCATGTATCACTCTCCATTGCGGTCTTAAAACGTTTGAGCAAAACAATTAGCACCAACCGTCAAGCAAGGCAATTTTAAACGGTCCCGCGCTCCGTACGGGAATTCCCACTGACCACTCACTGATCTATTTATAAACGCGCACAGTGATTCCGGTCACTGTTCAGGCTCGTCCAATACTCGTGCGGCAGTTTTTGCGCTATGATGAGCTTGGCCGCCACCGACCCCGCCTGCCTGACATGATCCCCAATTGAAACTAACAAACCTGACAACTGGATTTCCCAAAAATTAAAAGTAGAATGCACAGCAGGCTCCAACAAACACAAATCTTGACTCCATATGTTATGGTTCCTTGTTTTACCCAAATGGACCTCAGGGCCGATTTCTGGAGAAATATCCCAAAGCAGTGCTAATATCTGAAGTGTCAATGCCGTTATGTAAAAAATCGACTAAAGCTGAGTCTCTGGTTTAGTAAGTGGGGGTCCACATAAAAGTATATTGAAGTCCCCCCCATAAGGCAAGCACATGTATGCGTATGCAATCATATCCACCTCCCTAAAAATCATTATTTTAGATTTATCAACAATTTCCACCGAAATCAAATTTCATCAAGAAATTAACTGGACTAAATCTTTTGATACTTGTTAAGTTTCACACCAACAAGTAACGCTTTGTAAGGATTATATAAATTCGTGTAATTGAGCCAAGTGATTTCCCTTCATCTTCTGGTCCACACTGCTTCAAATCACTTATTGTGAATGTCATTGTCCTAGTGAATGTAAGCAGTGAGAACTTGGCAATTAAAATTAATAAAACAAAATAATAAGCTAGCTTTTTGTTTTCGTGCATTACAGAAATTCAAATCTAATCATTTTTGTGCTGCTGCCTTAAGGCAGAGACATAGTGACTCACGGACCACTAAATAACTCCCATAGACTTGTTTTTTTGTACAAAATGTACTCTCACCAAACTTCAATTTCTCGTCTATAAAGCGACTGGTTGTATGTAAAAATGGTATTTTGGGGAAGATTAAGACCATACATCTTAACAAAATTCAACAAGTCTATGATGGAAGGCTGAGTTTTTGAGTTACAAGAGCATCGAAAGATTGCCCGTTTTCAAAAACATCCCATGCATGCCAGTTTGAATGTTACTATAAATTTAAAATTTCAGTTTCCCCAAACCTCAAGAATTATACAAATCATGGCAGAAACATCTTTTTACCACCCAATGGTTTGTTACTAGTCCCACATTTTAGATTAATTTCAAATTCAATTTCATTTAAAGACCAACTTATCAACATTTTGTGACTCTTCATTAGGCAAGGGCCTAATTTGGGATGCAACTCCACTGTCTCAGCACTGACGTCGTCTGCTACAACACCATTTATTTAGTGGTTGATTCCGTATAGGTATCACCTTTTGTCCCTGTAGTCTGTTTGTTGATGTCTGTTGTTGTGAAATTGCTGTAATATCCGCATACTTTGATGATTTAAACCAAACTTTCAGTCGTAGATGCACTGATCCCGCATTTTCCTGAGGTCAAAGGTCAACATACCCAAGGTCAAAGTCATGTGCGGGTCAAGTTGTCAGAACAGGCTGAAATGTAAAATTGACCAACTTGAAAAGTTCAATTGGAACCAAACTTAATCATGTCAACAAGTAGGTCCTCTTTTTTAATGAGTCAAAAGGTCACATCAATGTCAAATGAGACCTATCATTACAAGCCACGGCGGCAGGCGACACAATGCGGTCCGAGGACTGATGTTTTTTGTTATGTTGATTTGATTGCATTAAGTATGTGCTTGTATATGGCCTCATATTTTCTTGTATTTAGATTTTCAGACTTTTCACATAACACACAATTTTCATCTTATGTGCAAGTCAACTATGCCTTGTTTTACAATTGTGTTGTGGTACCATTTTACATGGAGGTCTTTCATTCCTTACTGCAACAGAAGTCCAGTAAGAGGAGAGAAAATATGGAACTGGATGGCAAAGATGCCCTAAGTATTATGTTCAAGGGACAATGGCATGAAAAAAAAAATTGACTAATGAAAAGGACTCTCCCTTACTGAATCACTTTCCAATCTCACGAGTTTGAAATCATTTGGATGTTTACATTCTGTAAAACAGTACAAACAGGAAGAGTTCTGGGGGGGGGGTTGTGGCAGTTTTGTGGCAATTTCTTCTTGAACAAGGATTCTGATTACTGCCAGCATTTACCAAACTTGAAAAAGCATGTTTGTCATCAGCTCACAGACCATCTGCCCTACCAAGGCACAACGAAGTATTGACCATTTTTTTCAAATTAAGTTTTTGGGTTAGGTGTGTAATGAAACATGTTTGACCAGTACGCCTGACCCAAGCCCTCAAAATTCTTTAATTACCCAGTAATTAGCATAACAAAAAGGAAGGCAAGTCTCCTTTCTATAGAATTAACCAAGGAAAGGAAGCACCACTCACACAACCAAGGTCACTAAACCAGCCAATCAGAATGCATATTCATGCATGGGGTCAGGCACAGCACCGTGAACACTTTGAGAGGAAGCATCTTCTCTGTGTCTAACACAGCATGCATCCATTTTACAAGAGAAGGAAGCAGGACAACTGTGTTTAGTATACTATAATTTTTTGAATAAGGACAGTTTTTTCCGTTACTGGTTTAGATGCAATCATTCTCATGCCTGAAAACACATGATTGTACTAAAATACCTGCATTATCATTTTTAAACCACTTAAATAATTGGCTGCAGGTTTGTTACAATAATAGTTGGCAATCCTGTTTTCAATTTGTACATAATGAAAAATAGGTGAATTTTGACTCACTTTTTTACATTAAGGCTAAAGATAAAGTTTCCATGTAACAGAATTTCAAATATGTTTAATAAATGCAATATCATGAACACACCATACCTCATTGTTGAAGTTTATCATATTCTATTACCGAACCAAAGGTAATTCAATGCAGACACTCCTGAGTTGTATTTTTTTTCCGATTTAAAACAGCTATTTTACCATTTAAGTCACAAAAACCACATAGTCTTAACGGCAGGAATTTAAGCACACTTCACGCCGCAAGGCGCACCATCGCGTCGCGCGATGAATTTTTGCTGCGTAATGAAAACGCGTTCGCTTGTTTTATGGTACTTTTGCGCGAACGCAATGTAAACAAAGCGCTAATTGTAGAACCAGCATGAAATTTCAATTTCTTCTGATTTCTGGGAGTTGAAGACAAAGGTTTGATTCAATTTGAAGTTAAAGTTAAAGTATTTAAGAAAGAGACACTTGGAAATAGCGTACAGTCACCTTTTTACTAAACAGCTGATTTTCTCAATGTTCAATTTTCGCTAAATTTGTTTGGCAAATTTTCAGACAAGATACCAAAAATACTGGAAGTAAAGGGTAAGGTTTAACTTTCCTACGAGCGCAATCGTCTTCTCTAGGGACGTTTTTCTCAATTTTTTCATTTTTCTATTCTAACTAAAATATTCTCCATATATATACTCAAATTTGGAAAAGAAAGGTAAAATCACCTTTTTTGTCATTTTCTTAATTTGTCGAAAAGTAGCTCTATTTAAAATAAAAAAATGAAAAACCGTCCCTAGACAAAGTTGTCTTGTTTCATAAAAATAACATAAAACTCAATTAAATTTCAAATTGTTTTTGTTATGCTGTCTAAAAAATTGTGGAGCAAAATCATGTTTTTTATTTTAGTATTTTTTCCTCAAAATACACTGAAGTTTTTACATAATTACTCTGATGCCGATCATCGGGTTCATCGTCAATTTTCTTCTTCTAGAATGTATACTTTTACTACAATAATCAAACTTTTTGCAACGTTACAAACCAAAATAATTACACTCGGAAACTCAGTTACACTGCCCTTACAGTGCTAGTCAAATTTTTCATTCAACACATGGTAGAGTCCTGTCTCCGTATTTTTTAAATATATTTTTCAC
This sequence comes from Ophioderma brevispina, assembly GCA_023653785.1. Classification (NCBI taxonomy): domain Eukaryota; kingdom Metazoa; phylum Echinodermata; class Ophiuroidea; order Amphilepidida; family Ophiodermatidae; genus Ophioderma; species Ophioderma brevispina. The sequence goes on along the minus strand of JAMKCH010021795.1, from coordinate 12,720 downwards.
ACGTAATATATTTATTTTTATTTATTATTCCATTATTTTTTTTTAAAAAATAGAAGTTTCTGTGTGCATTACCTTTTGTTGTGGTACTTTCAGTGTACATGACACAAGAAACCAAGGCAAAGGACTATGTATTGAACCATTTTTGACCGTAAAAACATATTGTTTCTCAATTTTTCTTTGTCTTCCCTTAAAAAGGCTTAGTAATGAGCTCTTAACCCACTAAAAAGAAATTCTCAAATATCTGATTAATATCCAGGGGCTATTCAAAAATACATTGGTGCTCAATAACTCAAAATTCCCCTTAGTGGTCATACTTCCTTTTGCTTGGTAGGGCAGCATTGCTATTGTATATGTGCTACTCCTGGCTAATCCACCATCTTTCACTTTTGCCAGATCAATATCTTACTAAGCCTAAAGTACATGCCTGAATCCGTCGGAATGCTTTTGATTGTGCTGCAAAACTTGCAAGATACAATTAAAATTATGTCATGGATTAACACCTTGCCTTTTTCCTTTTCCAGAATTGGGCCTGGCCAAACTGCAACCTATCATGATGATCCCAGGGGATCGCTAGGAACTGGGCAACTGCGTGTCATGGAGTGATCTCGGGGTGTCGGCTGACCCTCCAGGGTGTGGTGTTTGATTAGTTACCAGTTCTCCCACTTCGCGAGTTGAATTCGTCTGAAAGTTCCTCCTAACCTATGAGCTAGTAAATTCTCAATATCCATGGCGCAGTTCAGCACTTTTCATGTACCAATGGTATTAAAAAATAACCCCTTGGTATTGTTGGGTATGATCCCTGATACCCAGAGGCCAAGGTCATTTCATGTCAATGCATGTATAAGTCCAACCCCAGAACTGTGGCCGTGGATGAGCATTGTACTCGTAGTGATAAGTTTGCCGAGCTATGCCAGACAGAATTGAAGATATTATCAAGGACCATCAATAGTAGCACAGTAATGAATAATGGCCTTTGCAATGTGAATTATGCTTCTACCATCCAAAACTGCGAGTTTTGTTTCCCAAGACACTTCACAGCTGTTTGACCCATGCAAACTGTGTATTTTATTTTAGAAGCCATTTTGCAATGGCGACAGACGCAATTTTTTGACAACTGATTTAATTAGGGGGATTCAAGAGCTATTTCCTCTTCAAAATCAGACAAAATCCATGTGGGAATCTTGCCATATAAGCCTACACAGGCATGATTTGTGTGTTTAATAGCACCCCTCTATACGCCATGTTCCATAGAAAGCCGTGTTTAATTACATTTTCAGAAAAATCATATTTGCCCCCACTGGATTCGTAAAATTTACACACCGGATGAAGTCAGTGGTTATGGTATGGATGGGTATGATTAATCCAATTCGCTTTCAAATTGGTCGCCGTGATATTTTTTTTGGTTTTGTCATAATAATGAGAATTTCAAACAGCTGTGACTGGATTGGATGCATGAAGTGCCAAGCTCGCATGTGAAGTAATAGACATAATTCAGGTTACTCCCTTAACCCCTAGTATTATAATTTTTGTTGACCGTTAAATCGTGGTGCTAACTAACTGCAAACCTGAAACAACATGTAAAATTCCTCTATACTATGTTTTCTTGAATATGCTTGATTCCCTATTATTTGTGGAGGCCAATTTGAATCAAATTCTCCACAACCCTTGGCATTTAAGTTGCATTACATGTTACTTGTGATATTTGAAATTTCCTTTATATCATTTCAGGCCATAATTTTTTGCCATTGTCATGTTGACTTTTGACATATTACTAGTTTTTGTCTAGAGATTGTACAAAGGTCATAGTTAAAATTTTAAAGTGTAGTGTTTGAACCCAGAACACATTCCTGGCGAGTACTCTCTTTAACTCCAACGATGTAACGGGTGATGGCCATAGGGAGGGAAGCATGGTGTGATGGTAAAGGAGAGTCAAGCTATCAAAAATGATTTGTAGTGAAACGGCCCTCCGTGGCAAAAAGATCAATAGGTTAATGAAAACATGGAAAGGAAACATGAAAAACACTTCTCAGGGTGCACTTCCCGGGGGGAGGGGGGGGCACTTGTGGTCAAGGTGGATATGATGCGTGAACATGGAACGTTCTTTCAATATGGTATGTTACAGCCCCAGAATTTGCAATGATTTATTTCACTTGGAGTAAGATTAAGTCATTAAAATTAGCACATAAAATATTGGTTAATTAATTAAATAAGTATACAAAATATACCTGGTTTGTGTGCAGAACTGGTGTGGTTAAAGCAAATAGAAGGAAAACGAAGTCCTCAGAAGAGCTCAGAAAAGCGGGGAAACTTGTGGAATGTACCTGGACCTAAGTGAATTCATTAGATGTGCTCCACTGAACTTCTCTGAATCATAGGTGGCGCACTGCTGCATAATAACACAGTCAGTGAGTAGCTGCTATGAGATACCAAATCTATTACAGTACATGTGAATGGTAGAGGCATTTCTTTTTGTTTGGTGTTCAGGATCCTGACATAATGGATATGTTTAGTAACAGGACTATATAGAGAGGGACTGGATCCTCTAGAATGTTTGAGAGGATATAAAGCCCTGGTGAGAGAAGATGGGGGGAGTATCACAACATTGTCTTACTCCAAGTATTAAGAGAGTTTCTACCATCTGCTCCAAGTTATTAGCAGCATTACTCCAAGTTATTAGCAGAGTTTCAAAGTTTACAGTGACAGTCACCATAGTCAATGAGTACAGAGTCTCCATATAGTAGACATTGTCATAGTAGTCCAAAGATCCAACATTTTCTCTTCCCGATTGTGTAGCCTGTTTCGGTTTTCCGCATTCCGTGGCCTCTGATTTATCCAGGATAAACAAGCTAAGACAGCACTTTTGGACCTTTAATAGTTAGTCTACCATCCGAGCTTCGGGATCATTAGGAGCTGGTTTTCTTCATTAAGGACAAGTCCGTCCGTGGACATGTCCCGCTATTGGAAATTGAATGTTTGCGCTGGAATATTCGCCAGGAGTCTATGCAGATTACACCTTTATAGTAATCTTGCTGCAGCCCGCTTCGCCACACACACCAGGTAGTAAGTTGAGTAGTTCATTAATTGAAACCAACTTTAATTAAGATTAATCTTTGATATTGATACCTAATCGATGTTTGAATGAGATTGATTTGACACACATTCAAATAAATACTTTGGTTTTAAAATTTTGTAATCAAGTTCACGTGTCTTTGTCCTAGTTATTCAGGAGTTTCAATCCGTAGTTTTGAGGTTGGTGCGTCCCTGGTCAAGGTTGACCGTAAACGCGACTAAAGATAAAAAAAGCTAAAACATACCTAACAAGTTATTTGTGTCTATGAGAACTTCCACACACGTACGCAGTGCATTGAATAGAAAACATATACCACTTTATTACTTGCATGTGCTTTACTTCCCAAAGTTTCCGATTACAATATTTGGATGACTTGTGGTCCCTACTTAATGAGATCATAGACTTGACAATTATATGGTTTAACATGTAAAAACCACTACCGGTTTTCCATGTTTTGCTGTTTTTGACACCCTAAACGAGTATGCGCGTACATCGCCTGTTGGAAAAGTGAAAGACAATCGCTTTGCTGTTTATTGTTCTCGCATCATATCCCCTTTGAATACGAGTGGCCCCCCCCTGTGCTCTGCAGTCCAGGAGGCAAGCGCGGAACTTGAAATGGCAAACCAGTACCAGGCTGCACCACTGCACAGTCATGCAGGTTCATCCTGAAGATCCCTGCCCAGGCCTTAATGATTGCCCTTCAGTCTGTAAAACATATGCAATTTAGAGATACCTCTACATTCGGCATGCAGCAAAAGATAAGATGGCAACCGCCTGGCAACCCGGTGTGAAAAGAATCATAGTCCGGCCGGTATCATGTCCAGGCTCATAGACGACAACAGAATAAAGCGGTGACGTGAAACACTGTGGTGAAGAGTCAAGAGATCGATTGCCATATTGTTTACCATTGTTCCCGGATGTGAGCCCGGAAGGACTATACTCTTCCTGCCACAGCCTGCTGTAAACGAAGACCAAAATCCGGGGCAGAATGCGCATTAAACTTTCTTTAAACGTACACAACAACTTGTGAATGTGAATTGAGCATTTATGTTTACTCGCAAAATTTCACTAAATTCAAGATAGCTACCAATATTGTTCAAGAATTATTTTATATGTTAGTGGACTGGGAAAATCAGGGACCTTAATGTGATAAAGAAATTTTCTGTGCAGTCGAGGTTATTGGCATTATTGTCTTTGTAATGCCTATTGGCCGTCACATGTCCGAACCCTGTGCTTGCGTCCGGTGCTTGAACCTTGGACTCATTTGTATTGATTCCATGAATGATTGCCGCCTTTACTGAAAGGTTTTACACGGAAACCAGGTGAGCTTCGAGGCTATAGCAAGCCTGATTCGTTTTACACCCAAAATTTAAGGCCTAGTCTAGCTTCTCAGACTCGGACTAGTCTGCGTTGATACAACATCCGAGGGATTGGTTTCTATGAGTGGACGGGGTTCCCGATTTTTTTTTTCAAATTTTCTGAATTTTGGGATTCTCTGAGTTCGCTTCAATTCTGGACGCAGTGTTATCGCCTTGGCAACCCCCTGGCATGGGGGTATGTATGCGCTTACCCTCAGCTGCAGCCGCTGGGTCTTTGAACGGATGGAGTAGAGCATTGGTTCTTTTTGGCCCACCCTTCCCCTTTGTTACACTCATTGGGGTTGATTATGGTGCAAGTCATTGAGCTTTGGATCATGCACAAAAACATCTGTGAGGGGCTTCGGCCTCGGTGTGTGATCTATCTGAAGTAGTAGATGGCTGTCCAATACAACTGCAATCTTAGAGCCTTATGCTTCGGCTCAGGTGGTCTATCTCCATCTGGGGCTCCGGGTTGTTTTCTCAAGGACCTACCTAAGCTGAGCTATACCACCGCCTTTACATTACACACCCGCTTTGGGTGGCTTCTTGAGGGGACCTGGACCTAGGTCCAGTCCAACTCACTGAGTTCCCTTATCCCCAGTTGGGGTCGCCAGCTACGGGAGGCGGGATCTGCCTGGATTACATGGGAATTCGCTCTGTACTGTCCCCTGGGTTTACAACGGGACCCGTAACTTGGCTCTGGGCCGGCCAGGCTTGGGACTTCCTCGAGCGAGCCTGACAGTCCACTCGTGGGTTCAGGGTCAGCCGTATGGCTTACCCTTTCCCAATGGGATATGAAAATGTGATTTTTGACTTTTTTACCTTACTGGACAGGCTCTCATGTATCCTTCCAGCATATTTTGTGCGCTTTTTCTTTTTCCAATCTATTACAGAAATCAGTTTGTCTCGAATGAATAAGCCCATAGTTGAAAGCCAAGCCCCACTTCTACAAAAACACAAGTTCCGCAATCACCAATAACCATAATTTCCCTTCATTTTGTCTCCAAATCACCAAGACATTCCCCCCCTTCTACAGGTATAACACAAGCTTAGGTGAGCTACCTCTCTCTCTCTCTCTCGCTCTCCTGAAATGAGGCAGTTCCCACCAATCCGCTGATCGTGAGTCGAACGCCAAGTCACTATCATGTCAACTACCCTTTTTCAATAATTGGGACCAGATGAACATGCCATACACATTTTTAAATACACATGTTAATTAACCTTAATGGAAAGATTATACAGATATTACCCCTGTCAATTGAACCCCCTTCCCTATCTCATAATGCTCAAGGTCGACAAAGTTTTGCATCATCAGGATTTTGGAATCAGCCTGTCAATTTTGGCTAAGAACCATCAAACGTTTTGTGTAGACTCTTGTGCACGGTCATATGCAGGTCCTATGGATCTACCGCGGGACTAAAACCATGAAGATATCTAAATTTGGGATTTCTTAGCCGCCACCACTCGGTAAACTTCGGTAAATGGAAACGCCAACAGCATTCTGCATCCTTTCCTCCATTGTCCAATACACATCAAGAGCCAACGAATACCCAGACTTTGGACGGCGGCGCACTCTCCCTCCCTCCCTCTCCAGCTGCAGTAAACTGTCATGGCATTATGTGGATGTTTTCTTTCGTTCATCTAAATATGTGTGAAACCTATGCATTAATATTGCATAGCTGTCTCTTCCTGGTAATCTTCCACTGGGGGATGTACGGTCGTGCAAATAACTCCAGGCTGCAAACTTCTATTGTTTCGTGCTAGCCTCAATGTATATGGTAGCTCGTAGGCCATTCTTGATAACAGAGACGTTTTTTCCCCTTATTGTCAGCCCAAGGAATTTGCAGCAGTTCGCGGCAGAGTCTGATAGCTCGCTGGTTGGTGATCCTCTGGACTCCACTTCTCCAGGGAAGTAGCGAGGGCACGTGTGGTCCAGTGGCTGAGCGCCGTCCTCGCCAATCCAAATGTCGTGGGTTCGAGCCAACTGCGGCCAACGTGTTGTTCCCTTGAGTAAGGGCACTTTACCTTAATTCTAATATACGCCTCTCCACCCCGGTGTATAAATGGGTATCCATGCCTATTCAATGCTGGGAAAGTACCAGACTCGCGTGGCGGGAGGAGTGGCGAACCCCCCACAGCAAACATAATCGGATGAGTCTGGCCCAAACGCCAGGAAAGAGAGATGGCACTCCGCTCACGAGCTTGCTCGGCAACGACTACTTTACTTTTTAGGGAAGTAGTTCAGCCCCACCATCCCGGTGTCACGAGCGAGCCAGTCCTTATCCTTTTAGAGCCCGTCGGACTCTAAGTTTTTGTGTTTCATATTCCTAGGAACATATGTTTTGAAATTAGTCCTCCTATAGACAACTAGTTTTGATTTTCAGTGTCCCAGGGATTATCGTAATAAACGCAGTGTCCCTATGGACGATAGGTAATAAAAGGAAGAGTCCTAGTACAATCTGTAATATTGGGACTCTGAAGTTTATACTTACAAGTCCCAGTGTCCCTAGTTTTGGAGGTTCCGGAAGACGTGTGTAGTAATTGTGGGAGTCCCATACAGCTGAATTCACAGTCCTGGACCATATGTTTTAATTAGAGGTCCTATAGACAACAAGTTTTGATTTTTAGTGTCCTAGGGACTACGGTAAGACCACACATGCCCTATGGACTACAGTAATAAAGGAAGAGTCCTAGGACCCATCCCCCTGTATTAGTGGGACTCTAAAGTTTATTACATTTACACAATCCTCTGTGTCCTAGATTTGGAGGGTCCCGGGATTGTGTTGTTCTAATTGGGGGTGTCCCATGCAGCTGGTTTTCAAATGCAAGCATCCGTAACAATTGAGTGTTTGCCTGAAAAGGGCACACCATTAATCCCCTACTATAAAATCTGGCGTAAAAAAGGGGGTCGCTCTAGTAACAGGAGTAAAATCATTACTCTACATGGAGTAAATTTTATTTCCATTTTTAGTTTTTGTGATGCTATCGTAACATTCCTATGACATTCAGCATCATGTCACACTTATATCAATCTGCAGATGCACAAAGTTTTAAAATGGCGGACAATTTAGGAATGGTCAAAATGGCTATTCTAGTAAGTGGTCCACCCCATACAATTTCCAAATTCGACAAAAAAAAAAATAACTACGAATTCCAAGGTGATTTTGACAAGTCAGTGTTGGAATTTCTTGCTTTTTCATCATGTTATCTTTAGGTGTTTTTGATCAACGAGAACGGAAAGGGAAAACATTTAATACTTGAATAGTATCTTTGTGAAATCGGATTTTTTTCAGTGGCTAGTAAAGTCATGGGAATTTCCATAGTCATCCTTGGGTTAGCTAATTGATCAATTATCTATTCAGTGCATCTGTTAAAATAACACATTGAATATTGTATAGCTTTTCACGATTTTCATTGTGGGAATTCTCCCTGCACCTTTTTATTTTATGATGGCTTATTCCCATCACTTTCTGGAGCTTCACCTGGAAATTCCACTGCATTTTTGAGAAGCAGCGGTGGGAAATAAGGGGTGCTATCATTTCTGGAATAGCCCAATATGACTGTTCCTGTTCCAATTGGTCAAATTTGGTTTCAATTATTGGTCTCGTTATATGGCCATGGTTCAGTGTATTCACTTTTTTATTCTCTTTCATTCTATTGTTTCATTTTTCGAAATTTCCCAGGTTATAAAAAATTTCGTTGGTATATATCATAGCGACTGATGTTTACTTTTGAATCACTAAAAACTTCAACATCAACCTTTACAAGCTTACGCGAGTTTCAAAGCTTTGAAGTACATAATTTGGCCAATTTTTGTACGGATGTTGAGAATAGACATTTTTGATGTATTGGCCGATGAGAACCCTCGTACGCAAGTCAAGTATTTGTGTTTAAATACAGATTTAAGACTACTAAATTATTTCTTATACAAACAAAACATAAACATCAACTGGCAAATCTAGGTGACTACTTCATGCGACGGATGTTTGAAGTGGTGGCATATAATATTGACGGATGATGACAATACAAAAGTAAACGAAATTCAACATCTGCCACTCTTTCGGCTTAATTAACAATGCTTTTTACGAGGCATATCCTAGGGAATCGCTGTGTCAGTTTTTGTTGTAAAGGAAACCACTCTGAAAACTTGGCCTGTTGCACACAGGATTGGAGCAGGAAAAAGGAGACATCTGGACTTTATGGGTCCCACCAAAAGGCAAGTTAGCGTATCCAATTCTGCATGCATTCACTCACCTGGGTAGTGGTTACTCATTAGTGTAATCATTCACCTGCTCTAATATGATTACGAAAGCGTTCAAATAGAAACACGTTTAGATTGGGTCTGAAAAAATCACAACTTTATGGCAACGGTAGTTGGTCGAATTGCCAACATTTCACATGCAACCTCGGTACCTAATTCGACGCAGCCGATATGAAATGAATGCAATTGGACGTGTAACAGACTAACTGGCAAGTTGGAACACTGGCACCTGGAAGGCAGCAATGGATGTTAGGATAACGCTTACCTCGAGAGTATTCAACTCGTTAGCAATTACAAGCCCCACTGGATCGTCTTCATCCAATTATCCAAAGAGATCTTGCGCAACGGTGGTAGTTACCTAGTGTCCACCCAACCTAGCAGAAGAGACTGCCTACTCCGCCACAAGAGCCATTGCCCATTCTAGTCACCAGACTTGCTACTGGTAGTAGGACATTGCAAGGATAGGACTGAAAGGTGCCACGTTCTCTCGCCGCTGAAGAAGAACGAAAAGTGTGAAAATACTGTTGGATTTTGCAGTAAATACAGCTCTTCAATGCAAGAATATGCTTCCGCAAGAAATGGGAACGCTCTGGATGTAGCAAGTAAATCACCTGGACTACACATTAACCCAAAGGAATGGAGGATGAGCAGCATTCGGAACGTAGAGACATACCATTTTTATCAGTTTGGGGTTAGGTACAGTCTCGGGTAAAAACAAAATGGTGCCAAGAAAGTCTCGACATGATTGGCGTCTGCCTCAGATAAAGGAACCTCCAAGAGCAGTCCATTATTGAGGTACCCACCCTCAAGTGATTCCAATTAGGAGACGAATAAGAGAACCCTCATTCACACAGTACATCTTTGAAGAGAACAGGGCAGTTTATAACCTCAGCATCTGCCCTTTTTGAGTAGGTTTTACCATCCCCGGAGTTTCCCTATTAAACATGCAATTTAGTACCACTGGGTAGCTTAGATGGGCTTCTTTCTATTGACTCAAATAAGTACACCTCCGAAGATGACGTTCACCTATATGTATAAGTCCAACAGGTATGAACATACTGGAATATTGGATGCACGGATATGGATATTTGACATTTTGGCTGCTTACCACAGATAGCACTAAAAGTAAGCTTTATATAAGAACTAGTCATTTGCCGTCATGTAGAGCCAAATACCGCATGAAATTCTGATATTCCCAACTGTGTTTTGTTTTTTCTACACTGTTCTATGGCAATGTACTGCCTTGCGCGGACTTTATGACGACATCCCCATCCATCACTTCAATATCGTCCGAAACACTATACCTCTATCCCAGTTGGTACTTTTTTTTCCACTAAAAGGAGCATAAATACCAATTGATAATTACAATGTAATCATTTGGCGCACCATGAATGTCAGATAGCTTGCTAATAGAAACTCGTAATCGACATACTCAAGGGTCTCAGAGATGAGCTCACCAACAGATTTAAATGTAAAGGGCAATCACGCCGCAAAAAAGCAAATAGCGTCCGATCTACAAAACTTCAAAGAAGGTCAGCTTAGGGAAATAACCCAATACTAAAAGCTCTAAACTAGTACAACACTTTAAAACCCTGAATCTTGGAAATTCCCGGAATGCTGCTATGAAATCCAAATCATAAATTCAATATGAACATTCACTACTGTTGGGGGTAATCCACCAAGGACTGCAGTTGAAAGATCTTTCAACGGTTGGAGTCATGATAGTTATGGCTGTGAACTTCAGTCTAGACCTACCTCGCAAGTTAAAAAAAATAAGATGTTACCTTCCAGATAGCACATTCACTTTAATGGTAGAGCTGCCTCCACACCCATGGCACAGCACATCATCAACAAGGAATTATAACCAATCTGCCAAAGTGGCAACGAACAAACTAACAAAAGCCACTGATCTAGGAGCAGTGACAAATTCGTATACAAGCCTAGACACATTGGAACATATATCGACTTAGTACAGCTCACTTACATAGACTCCTAAACAATGACACATGACAGAAGAGGATAAAATGCAAAACTGCAAATTTGGACAGTAAGTACAGAAAGCCATTTGATAAAGCCCCCTCGACTTGACTTAAGCAAGCCAGCATGTAATTAGGAGCATTTTTATCATTTGGCGCGTGCTAACTAATTTCGTCAATAAATGTGGATACCGTAATCACATCCATTATTACTAGTCGATATTGTTTTTGAAACCTCCAAACGGAGTAAATTTAAGCTGATACAAATTGCCGTTCGTTGATACTTACAAATATATTGATATTCTGTGTTTTTCAAAGATGCAAATGGGCTGTGTAAATCGTTTCCATTTTTACTCGCTCTTAAGTTTTACGCTTGAGTTCATATAAGTATGAATTTGTTTATGAACAACCATTTCTTGCTTTTACATTTTGTCCTTAATAAATACGTCAATGTTTTCAAAAATTTATTGGTGTTTACCTAACCTTTTCTGCATACTACCAATCACACACCCATAGTCTATGGATAAACTGGCAACTTTGGTCATGTGTTCTATAAAGTTTTTAAATATAGGACATACAAGAATATCCCCTCTAATGTACAGCTAAACTGTAAAATGCATCAAAAGCCCACACGCGGATACTCATAATGGTACAGCTGATGTGGGCAAACCATTGCATTTCAGACATTTTTACAGCAGTTTTCCAGATGCCAGGAATAAAGCATTGCAACCATGCGAGCCATGAAAGTTGAGCCTTATTGCGTCTAGTTAGTAGTAATACATTGTATAACCCTATACGTTTTTTCATCTACACGTCTAAGCCATTTTGTCACATGCGAAGCTAATAATACACGCAACACAGTGCTAATACATTAACACTAACTGCATCAGGGGGGGTTCCTAGGTACCCAACGTTAGTTTTTTTCAGCCGGCAGCCGGCTATTTTTAACGCTGCAAGATATTTGTGTTTATTTTTTGTATTTGTCTAACTTTTAGTATCGCTTGCATTGGTAGCAAAAAAAATTCCATCCAATCGCGTCGTTTTTGCCGTTAATTAGGTTGGCTGTCCCTAGCGCCCGCCCCCCCCCCCTTATCTCACGAACGTAAGTGCCATGTACGAAAATGGAAAATCTTATAGAGTTACTGTGTTCTGATTTTCAATCATAATCATCACCTGTGACATAAACAAAGTAATAATTATTGTAACAATCTTGCAAAGTAGAGTAGGCCATATGTAGCCATAATATTTTATACATATCATGTCCGGTTTAACGGTAGAACCTATGTAAATTTATAACAAGTAACCCAAAAATTAAAATGGCATGAGACAATTTTATGTTGTGCTTTATGTGGTAATATAAGTCATTCTTCACCACTTAACGCAATCACACAATTCTAGGCTAACAGCAATTCCGAAGACAAGAATGCAAGAAACAGAATAGTTCTTCTTTTTCGCACATTTTGACGCGAAATTAAAATCATGTTTTGCCCCTAATTTTCTTACGAAACAACTTTTCTTTCAGTTGTTTAAGTTCTTTATGTTGATGTCTTTGAAGCCTTCTAACATGTGTGGATTTCATCTAATAATCCTTTGGAAGTGGATTATATTAGGGGGGGGGGGTCCTATGAACCCCCCCGTTTATCACTAACGGAAGTGCAAAGCCTTATGCAGTTAAGTGTTAACACTATAGTGCATTATTATGTAAGATCAGCACGTACACACTGAATTATATCATGATGTTAACACTAAAAATCAGGTTCCCTATTATCATTAAAGTATTCTTCATTATTTGAACACGCAAAGATTTTAATGGGTGATTATGTGGGTTCATTTTTTTATGAACACCTGCTTTACAAATCAACGGTACTGTTTTTAACATTGCCCCACATTGTGCGTTTGATCTAGTATCGATTTTTTAATTATGTATTTTATTCATCCATCTACACTACCAGCTGTACTAGTGTGATAAGGTCATCTGCAGGCGTCTGTTTGAAGGTGCTATTCTTTTAGTTGGTACCCAAATCATTTTTTTGTATTCGGACAGATCTAGCACAA
>JAMKCH010021794.1:0-33962 GCA_023653785.1 Ophioderma brevispina | reverse complement strand
GCCAAACTACTATTTTTTCTGTCACTTGCCCTGTGAAATCTTACGGCTAAAAGATGTTCGGCTTGATTGTTATAAGCAGAAAAATAGCCCCATGTGGTCGACCAATAAAATTTCACACAGTACTTCTATGGGACTTATAAAGTCCATAGATTAGCTCTCATATCAAAACTGATGGGAATTTGCCAAATGAAGGATTTTGGGTAAAGGTCATTAAAGCAAGATTTTCGAAAACTTTTTATACTTAAATCATGCCATTCCCCCTTTGAATTTGACCATGAAATAACATGTATTAGTTGTAACCAGTGGCATGAAGTTGAAGACCTCCACATAAACTATGTTTTTTTTATTTGTACTGTCATGGTAATTATGGCCAATTCAGTGCTCTAAAACCATGAAAACATCCAATTAAGGCTACTGTTGGTGTAGTTCTCCAGGTGATGAACCTGAGTTACTAACCAAAAAGTGATTCACAAAAACAAACATGTAAATTTTATATAATATGTCGCATTAATTTTGTTTTACGCCTGCATGTCTTGTTATTTTTTTCACTCTTAAGAATTTTGTAACTTTTGATTTTGGGGATGGCGCAAGTTTGTGTGTGTGTGTTGTAATCCCTTGTCATTCATTTTCATGTGTTTATTATTTTCTTGTTTTCCAGTGAAAAAGCTGTTATATTTTGTTTAGTTTACTATGCTGTACACCTACTAGATATTAGTTGATGCAATCATCTTAATACCATGGCCAGCCACTTGGTCCCCTACGACCAGCGTCGAAGGTTGTGATGTCACTCCTAGAGATTTCTTGAAGACACGCAAAGCTTGAGGCACTCTGCTACTGGAGGTTCTCTTGAATACCAGAATTCCTTTTGGTCATAAAGTAGAATGCAGTCACCCAATAGGTAAGGATTTATTTGTTGCTGCTTGATTTGCTTAAATCCATCATTGCACCTCTCTCTCGGCTTCCTGGAGAACTTTAATAATAAAAAGGCGGTCATTGTTTTTCATTTGTGACCCCATATGTCACAAGGGGTAGGTCACAAATGTTGCAAGTGAATAACGGCATTTTAATTACTTAGCAAAGCACAATCCAATTTTTTAATTAGCGTGCTTGATAATATGTACCATCTTCAATATATTATTAACTCCTAACCTCTTCAAACTTCTCATATGGACTAATGTCCAAAGGGGAACAAAATCGAATCATAAAATACCCATAGGCGCTCAAATGCAACCAATGCCTTTTCATTGCCTCCAGTCATTTTACCTGTTATAATTATGACAAATTAAAACAAGATATACATTAGCTAGAACTCCAGCCATCCATCATTAAGACGCCTTATTGGCTTGATTGTTTGTTTTTAGCTGCATCAGCTGCACCAACTCTGATCAGTATGATACCACACCGAATTGCCAGTCTTGGCAGCATTGAGAGTAGAGCAGATGATGGAGAGAAAAGATAAGGAGACAGTACCATGATATCAAACAGGTAAGTTAACAATCAATGAATTGAATTGATACAGCACAGCTGGCTAAAGTATCTCCCTCCACAATCTTTAAGGACATGAGGAGTGACTTAAGGGATTGAGTTGGTTCTTTAGAGTTGTTTTTTAAAGAATTGGAAACTCATAAAGATCACTGCTATAAACACATTTCGTACATGAGGTGCTTCTATGCCATGAATCACGTTTTGTGGAGCCCTTCATGAAAAGTTATTTTGAAAGCCCCTTTTTCTTTACAGGTGCTTGTTCCAATCGCATTTGGGACCCCCTACAGGCAAAAAGACCAAAAACTGCGGCTTTAATGGTCAATAAGCAATATTATCACAGTAGTTATCGGACTTGCAATGTGCATTATCGCTTCTACTATCAAAAGTGCAAGTTTGTTTTCCACAATACCTGTGTAAGGTATGTAATTCCCAGGCTCTCATATCATGTAAAGAACACAATCCACATTGGAATTTCATTTCATTTCACTTTCATTTCACTTTATTTAGGACAAACCAAGGATTAAAAAACACAAAAAGCATACATAAAACGCATAATTATTTCCATTGGTCTTGCGCCTACAGTGGTAATACAAGAGTACAAAAGGATTGCACTTATTAAAATGAAACTATACTGCATTTTGAAGTTAGATTAAAATACATATAAAATATTGAACACAAAAAAGCAATAAAAGATAAATATAGGACCAAGCCAAGAAAATTAACATAATCTACCACACAATTTTGTTCAGATTCTTTGAGTGAATCCGAAATGGTTTTTGATTCCTTTTAAATACATCAGAGCACTGTTGATTCTGAACTTTGGAAGGCAGTTTATTCCAAATATCACAGCTTGAAAGGCAAAAGTTTTTGCCCATGAGTACACCTGCGAATTTTGTGAAGGGCCATAGACCCTGACCTGGTAGAGTAATTATGGACATCCACAGCCGTTGTTACAATATCCCTAAGATAGGCGGTGGCTTTTACCATTTAAAAAATACGAAAAACATGATATATCCATAATTTGCGAGAATATTAAAGAAATAGGAAGCCAGTTAATACTGCCAAATTCACTAGCACCAATATTCGACCTAGGCGACAAGGTTAGATGTTCTGATGATTTGTTTTGTGAACTGAAGTTTTTTGTTGGTTGATTAGTTAAGTTGGATACAATGGAACAACCATAATCGAAATGGACATTGGTAAGAGCATGAAACTAAAACTTTTTGGTGTTCCGAATTAAAACAGACTTTTCTACTGATGAACTTCAGTCTACTGTTTGCCTTCCTGATTACCTTGTTACCAGTTATTTAAACCACTTAATGATTGATTACAATGTATCCAGCCAAAGATATTGATTCAGTTTGGGAGTAATATAGATCATGAATTTGATGTTCAGCTCTGATTGTTTTGCAAGTTTACGTCTCGGCCATTACAGGGATAGACTCAGTTTTGCCCAGATGAAGGGGACAAATTATTATCAATCAACCACTTGTTAACTGCCGGCAAGCGCTGAACTGAGTCGATCATGAATGACAGAAAATGCCTATGAGAAACAATCAGAGCCGAGTCATGCAGCGTAAATAACCAGTTTACAGTCAACAGCAGAAACCATATCGTTGAGATAGATAAGGAACAGCAAAAGGCCCCAAGATTGAGCCTTGGGGCAAACCACATGTGATTTCTCTAGGGATGAATGGACCATTTATGTCAACGACCTGTCTTCTGCCAGTAAGATACGAGTCAAACCACTTGATAGAATCTTCAGCCATACCAAGGGGCCTCAATTTAATCAAAAGCATTTTGTGATCCACGGGTGTCGAATGCTTTTTGTAAATCCAACACAACCATGCCCGTGTAGTTGCCCTTATCCCATTCACGACTAATATAGTCACCGAATAAAATGGATTAAAACAAGGTATAGTTGAAAAGCTAGTACGAAACCCCGACTGAAGTTCGTAGAGGAGGACTCATTCCTTAGATAACATTCTAACTGATCGAATACGATTCTTTCAAAGACTTGGAAATCACACTTAGAATAGACACAGGTCGATAGTTACCAGCCTCAGTTTTGCTATTTTCTTGAATAAATAGGGCACCACCCGGGCGTTCTTCAAATCACTAGGAATCTCGCCAGATTCAATAGATAAATTAATGATATTGCGAAAGAGGCTAAAGAGCACAGGTGCAGCCTCTTTAAGAAACTTAGCTGGCAGCTCATCGAGACCTGTAGACTTACTAGTATTGATTTTCATATGAAGTTCCTTGACTATGTCTTCTTCACAGAAATAGCCTGAATCTATTTGGTTTCACCTGCTTTCTATTGTAAAAATCACGCACAAAGTCCACGGCATTAACTGCAGGAGCCAAGAGGGGTTTGAGGACAAGAGTAGAAGCAACCGTGACAAAGAAATTATTAAATCTCTCCGCCACCGTCGCTTTGTCGAAACAAACCTCATCCCCTACCATCAGACCGATATTGCTGGACTTAGTGGAACCCGTTTCTGCACCAAGTTCTTAAAGTAACTCCATCAAACGCTTTGGATGGTTAACATTATCTTCAACTGTCTCTATATAGTGAGATTTGGCTTCTTATTCATACCGACCTTATTTCTGAAGTTTTTTGTATTCCAGAAATTAAAACGTGATCTTTACGTTTCTGAATATCGAAAGGGCCTTGTCCCTTTTCAGAATCAAATCTCTCAGTCCCGAACAAAACACAAGGTTCGGGATCTCTGGTTTAACCCTTACCTCTTTCAGAGGCGCTATGTTCCATCAAGAACAGAGAGACACAAATTGAAATACTCCGGCACATTCCAAATTATCCACTCCAGAACTTTTGAACCAACGATAGCTTCCCGGATTACTGGTGAAGAGCTTGTAGAATAATTATTCATTGATCAATTTTACTGATTTATGTTATAATTCTGACCCCTAGAAATTTTCCTTAATCACATCTCATAAAAATGCTGCACTCAAACCAGTTGTAATCACTCCAGATTGACTAATTTGATGTGGGTCTGATAACAAAAATCAAATCAAGGGCAGTGCTCTAGTTAAAGTAACACGAGTTGGATTCTTCACCAGTTGTGTGAAATCAAAACTATGACAAAAGTGTCTCATTGCCTAATGATATTATGTTTGAAATTTGTAATTAATGCATCGGCATTCAAGTCCCGACGAATTATTTAACCTTTTAGTGTAATTTAAAGCGATCAGTATTGTACAAAGGTCTTCTAAAGTACCGAAAAAATTTATGTGATTGGGAGGGCGATAACAAATCCCTAAAAGATAGTTGGATTGCATAAGAGAATATCCACCCAAATAGACTCAAGATCCATCATGGCTAAGATCAACTTCTGACATTATATGCCTAAATCAAACGTACATAAACACACACTCCCCCACCGTTTCTATCACGATCATTTGCGCTCAAGCTGATAGTTAGGAATTCAATTTCGAATATTTTAAACAGGTCATCAAGCCAGGTTTCAGTCAACCAATGATTGCAGGATTTGAATTTTTCGCGAATAATTTAAGTTCAGTCCAATTTTGGAAGTAAACTTCGGGCATTTAAATGTAAACAATGCAAAACCTTCTTTTTGAAACAGTCAAAAGTTGTAGACGGACCAGTCAAAATGAGAATGCGTCGCGAGTCCTCAGGTGTTGTTGACTCACCATTCGTCAGAAAATGGAAACCAATCCTGCGAGTCAGCTTCGAGTTTTGGTTAAAAAAAGGCAAAATTGCCTGCAAAAACATTTTATGACGAGAAAATGAAATTCTTCCCCCCGTCCTTACTAAATTCTCATATATTCTAGTGAAAATTAAAACAGTTAATATGGACCCACTGTTCGCAGTTGTCACAAGAGAGGCGTTGACCTAGCTTTAAAACCCCTCGTTGACATGAAACACATGGGTGTTTTGAGTAAGAGGACCTGGACATGGGTGGATGTCACCATCCCAGCTAGAGCAAACCCATGACCACCACAAAGCTACCAGGTCTTGTTTCATGTGTGATTTTAGTGTATTTATTTATGTAAACTTTCTTTAGGCAGGGTAGCCCCTTCAGTGACAAGAGCACTGATTCCCAAGGAGGCCCTGCATATAACACATGTACAGAATGAACTTATACAGACATTAATAAGCTAAAAAAATCACTAAACCACAGAACAAAATCAAATAAGCAATGAGTATAAATGAAACTATTAGGACATCTACAGTAGAACAAAATATGCTTAGTGGATTTACAAATGAGATGATTTAAGTGAGATAGATCATGTATATAGTTACAGCGGTATCGGAAGGAAGACTGTTCCATATGTGTTGCCTCTATATGGAACGTACGTTTCCCTGCTTGCAGTTAGGTTCCAAGGTGGTTAATACAAAGAGTGTGGTTTTGACTTCTGTACCTAAATGAACTGAGTGCTTAAAGTGAAAAATGAGAGGAAAGTAACCTGGGCAAGACCTTTGAAGATTTAAAAAAAGCATTAGCATTGGTTATACAACCCGATCATTAAATTTGTTCCACTGCAGTGTACAGATCAGTCTTTAACAAGGGTTCTAATGTCAGCATGAAAAATTATGCGAGCTAATCTATTTTGAAGACTTGAAGTGTTGTTCAAAAGATCGTTAGTACAGTTAGACTAGACAGGCTGCAGAAAGTCAAAGTGGCAAATGACATTGAATATGCAACATAATATAGAGTATCTTTTGGAATAATAATTTTAAGTCTTCCTTATAACACCACACTACGTTTAGAAATACTGCAGACATTTGATATATGATCACACCAAGACATCAGAGGAATCAAAAATTAAACACAAGATATTTAAACTGGTCACCCTTTCAATATATCAATACAGTGCAAAGAATTTTGAAAATTAGGAGAACAGACATGTACCATACCATAAACTTGGTTTTCGTTTGGCCATTCAAAGTGATTTGTTATCATCAAACCATTGAGAAATTTGTGTTTTAAGGTTGATTGAAGTTCAAATTCAAGAGTGGTGTGTATGTCTGAAGTACAAGAAGTGTTTATCATCAGCATACATAGTACATTTTAACATTGAACACTATTGAAGATTTATTGACAAAAATGATAAAAGAAGAGGCCAAAGTTGAGCCTTCGGGATTCCAATGTTGATATGTTTGAAAGTCAGAAAGAGTATAATTAATGTTGACTGCCTGAGTTCTGTCACTGAGATAGGATCGAAACCATGTAAGTGCAAGTACCATAATAAACCATTTGTGACATTTATCAATGAGAAGAGTAAATGGGGTTAACGCAGTCAAAAGCCTTTCTGAGTTCAAGAAAAATTTGCACCTGTTGCCACGACCCTCTCCATATTTTTCAAAATAATCCTGAACATAATCAAAGTAATTAGCTGTGGATATTAGCACTAAAACCTGATTGGTTATCAGAGAGAAGGCCATTGTCAACAGGTAACGAATACCATTGATTGAACAGCTTTTCCATGATTTTAGAAATACGTGGCAGAACGGAAATAGGTCTTAAATCTTTTCCCAAGGTGTCTCTTACAATTTTTTCGCGAGGACGATGCGTCGGCTGCTGTGAAAACACTTAAATTACTATAAAGTGTTTCATGCCCAAGGTTTATGTGCTTGTTTCCCTTGATGATTACCAAAAAGTTTGTTTGGCATCCGATGTCCGCTAATGAGCCATTTATACCAATTGCGACTCATCACGCATTTGGGACCAGTGTCTAATGATTAATACAGAAGCAGTGCAAAGTGCCAGGGTCGAATTTATCAAACACAACCAAACCATTTAACCGCTGTATTAATGGATGACACAACAGACAAGTTGTATTGTACTTGTTTTGAACGGACCAGATATGATCGATGATGTTCAGTAGGCTTTGCCGGAACCACTTTTCCTGCATTTACCAGCACAGCACAAAAATGTTATAATAATAAGCACAACTTATAAGGCGGCCCATTTATCTAGAAAACGAACTTCTAATCCAAGGCTGCAGGAACTACGAAACAAGACAATTAGGACAAATGCACATGTAGGAACAATTCCAAAAATGAATTGCTGAAATAAACATTTTCAACTATCAGAATTGGTTTGACCACCTTTTCCAGAAGCAGAAAGAGTGACATATTAAACAGTACAAACTACAAAAATATTTTTTTTTTTTTTTTTTTTTTTTTTTAATTTTTTATTTATTTTTATAAAGGAATTTTTTGAGTCCAGACTTGAAATGAACAGAAATTTGATATGTCGAATACAGCAGTAAAGAGTTCCAAAGTTTTGGTACGATAGCATAAAAACACGATCTCCAAGTGAAGACATGGTACGTGGAACTTTGAGTAAAGATTTGTCAGCTGACCTTAGAAAACGTGAAGGAGTATATGGTAAAAGGAGATCAGTTAAGTAAGAGGGTGCCATATTTTCATCCTTTCAGGTCAGACGCACTGTTTTGTAATGAATTCTTTCCGACAGGTAACCAATGTAGAGACTGAGGAATAGGTGTGATGTGATCATATTTCCGAGTCTTTGTGAAAACACGTGCAGCAGAGTTCTGTACAAGCTGATTTTTTGAGTGTTGTTCAGTACACCATTAGCAGGCATTCTAGTTGCCCAAGCGTGATGTTACAAAAAGCTGTATTAGAATTCTGCAGAGTTCTTGGAGAGAAGTTTTCTTATGCTACTGAGGTTCTGATTTGAAAAATATTGCAGATGGCACACCTTTGGTCCCGCCCACTTATGTTGGCGAAGGGGGACTAAAGAAATGCTCTTCGTCCGTGCGTGTGTTGTGTGTCCACGCGATATCTTTGATCTAAGCAAGCGGGGTGTCCATCTTTGCACATAGAGTATCTCAAGTAGATTGGCCTGGATCTGAAGTGGGGGTCATGGTCATGGGTCACGGTCAAATATGGTCAAAAATCGGGTAAATTGCTTACCAAACCTTGGCAATTGTGCAGGATGATGAAACTTGGGGGTGTGGTCAACTTTCAGTGCCGAAAAAGTGAAGGTCATTTCAATGGCTTATGCGGGGTCATTCAAGGTCAAATGGATAACTTGCTATAACCCTTGCAAATGTGGTAGGATGATGAAACTTGGTGGGTGTAGTCCGCATTCACTGTCAAAATTGAGGTCATTCCAGGTCATGTGGGTCATCAAGGTCAAATCACTAAGTCTGTGGTAGGTGATGAAACGTGGTGGTGTGCGTCAACAATCAGTGCCAACAATTTTGATGGTCATTTCCAGGTCCATGTGGGGTCATCCAAGGTCAAATCCATACACATGTGTATGGTAATGAAAACGATGTGTGTTTAGTAAGAATTCATTGCACGAAAACTTTGAGGTCATTTCAAGGTCAAGTAGGGTAATCTAAGGTCAAATAGCTACAAATAGTTGTATGGGTAATGTAGTCAACATTTGATACCGTATTGCAGCAGCTCCAGTGGTTTGAGAACACTTATTCCATCACAATTCTCCCTGTGGTCTTAATGAATGATATTTCCCTCAATTTACTATAGCGACGGGCGGGGGACCTGTGTGGTTCGAGAACAGCCTTGTTTATTAATTATGGTGTAGACAAAGTGGAATCAAGATGTATTCCCCAAATTACGAACAGTGGTAGAAGCAGGTAGGTTGAATGACAATCTTAATAATTCTGGAGGATTCTTGTTTTTGAGAGTTTTGGACGACAGACACAATTAAGGAGTTTCAGTTTTAAGTTCTCATTTAATTGTAATTGGTTAGGGACATCCATGACCGGATATCAGATACAATAATCTCAATCCGTTTTGCGAGCTAAATCTTCGCTCGAGTCATTTACATTAAATGACAAATAGAGAGTGTATCATCAGCATATGTGTGTGCGTCCAAGCCATGTAAGCGAGCAATATTAACACAGGAGAACATAAATGGGGAAAACAAAGGAACCTAGCACAGAACCCGTGTGTACTCCAAAAGAAGATTTCAAACAGGAGGAGGACAAGTCATTTTCAATGCTAACAGATTGGCTTATTTTTGACAAATATGATCCATTGAAGAGCTGAACCCCTGACACCAATTGCTTCAAGACGCGAAAAAAGAACATTGTGATCAATGGTGTCAGGCCGCAGATTAATCCATGAGTATTAAGAAAAACAGCATGTTTTAATGAAATTTCATTAAAAGATCATTTTGCAATTTAAGAAGTGCAGTCTCAGTGCATGAAATTCTTTAAGCAGACTGGGACTTCTCTTAAGGATTGTTTGTATCCAATGATAATTTTTTTAAGACAGGGGAGCGACACTTTTCAAAATATTATATACAAAAGGTAAATTGGACACAGGACGATAGTTTTTGAGATTTTCTGGATCAAGAGTAGACTTCTTTAGCAGTGGCTTGACAACTGCCATCTTAAATGTGAAGGAAACCTTGATGTTGCAAGAGAGAGATTTTACAAATCTTGGTAATAGTTGGTACGAGGAGATCTATATGTCCTTCAGAATTCATGTAGGAAATAGATCAAGTTGGCAATGTTTTGATGGAGAACAGAACCATTTTTCGAATTCATTCACTCCGTAGTGGGGAAAAAGTTGTTCAGCGTGAGGCACAGAAACATTAGATGCAGTTGTAGAACGGTGTCCATTGTGTATGAGTGAAAGTAGAGCGATGTATTTATTTTGAATGAAGTAATGTTAAAGTTTGTCAGCCAAAACTTGATTAGACCGATGAGATGGTAATTTGGGTTTAGACTTTCTGGTGCAGTAGTGACTCGGCAATATTGAAAAGTTCCTTTGGAGTTGTACATTTCTATATCTGATCTTGTAATAAAGAAGGACTTACTTTGCTTTTCTGATAAGTGAGTGAACATGGAGACGCTGAGCTTTGGAAATATTCACGGTCGATTTGCAGCGTGTGTCCGCACGTCTCTCTAATCGTTTTCGTGTTGCTTCAGCAATTATGCATTTACCAAGGATTGCTTGGCCTTAAGTGACAGTTTTAGATTTAAGCTGGGCATGTTTGTCAATATGGAAATTACTTAAGTCTCGTTATAATGATCAATAAGCCAGGAGGTCTAGCCTTGGGGTTTGTGATAAGTTCAGAATTCCTATACACAATTTTTTAAAATCAGCATGATATCGGCTTTAGTTTGGATTGTAATCTATTTTTGCAATCGGACTTGTTCAATCACACTTTGCAGTGAACAGTGCAGTGGTCAGAGAAGAAGACCAAACTTCAACTGATGTGAATTTAAGCTATCAGATTTGAGAGTCATGCCCAGTCCAAGATATGACCACTTCATGTGGGTAGGATCTTCACAAAATGAGTCTGTGAATGGTTCTAGTAAATCATTGAGTTTAACCGTATCAGGATCATTGGGTACATCCATTATGGAAATTAAAATCTCCAACAACTAGTAACTTGCATCATTGAGATGATAACAAAGTTGTCAGGGAGATGCGCAAACTCATTCATGAACATATTGATGGTTGACCTATTAGTTTTGCAGTTATATTGGGGTCTGTACACAATGACTAACTTGATAGGAGTGAAGGCCTGTAAAAGTTTAAATTCACAGACAGAGTTTCAAAAGTTGTGAATTGCAAGATGTGACATTTGCACACTTTATGGAACATTGGTTAAAAGATAAGTCCAACTCCCCACCGCCTCTAAGTGGACGGGGTGCATGGACAATCAAAAACCAGGAGTGGTTTTCAATTACACCAAATTAGTCTTACTATGTTTATTCAGTGTTGCTTTGAGCCATGTTCAGTCAGGCAAACAATCTGGAGATCAGGTTTCTTCAATGATGCCACACATCAGTTTTATTCATATGATTGAGCATGATAAGACAAAAAGTTGGTCAAATTATCATGTTGAAGAGTTGTTGAGAGTACTGAGTTGGAGTTGTGGGTTGAGATATTAGGCACATTTCAGAGATAAAGATCAACTTTCGTGGTTGAATATTGCTTAAAGTAGATTCATTCTTTTGTTTTCCTTTTGTTCCTCTGCGAGTAGGCTTGATTGCATTTATGTTAAAAGATGGATTGATAACCATGCATTGCGAGGTAGATGATATTTGGATGATTTAGGCTCAACAAAGTGTTCATGTCAGTATTTAAGATTTTCAGTTTTAAGCACAGTAGATGGTGTATCATAAATTGGTCTGGATGGGGTTCAATATCACCAGATAGGAGAAGGGATGATAACGGAAAAGCCGCCTGACTGTTCTGGTAATACGATATTCCTAGGTTCCAACAAAATGCCCTTAAGGTGAAATAATTAAAAGCAGCAGAATGTTGTGTCACCTCAGATTGATGTACAATTGTAACATGCTCACCCCAATTTAAGGAATGGGCAGCCAAGGCAGAGCCAAGGAGCCAAAATACGCGTTCCCATGGTGCAATCAATAATCTATTTATTCTTTATTTTTTTTTGGGACATCCACTTTTACAACAGTGGCCTCAACCAAAAGGTGGTGCGTACGAAATACATACAAAAACATAAACAACAACAAAAACCATAAGAAATCAAAAGCAATAAAGTGACTGACGGGTTACCAATATTACAAAAATAAGGCAAAAGCATTGATCAACGCTGATACACTCCCGAGTTTTGACGTCGAACATTGGCCGAACTTACCATGAAGGAAATGCACAATGATGCCAAACATGAGAGTGTACCAACATTTCGGGCTCAAAGAGCCTTAAAACCCCGGTTGGAATGAAATGAGTTCAAAAATATAACAAAAAAACACAAAATACAGCACGAAGAAAGTAAGGAATGACTAGTTAGGCCAAATAAAATCGGACCTCAATTTCCACGCACGCTTGACATACGATTTACAAAAAGTCATTCAAATATAGAGTTTAGAGTAGGTAATATTAACATTTTTTATATTACAAAAGTAGGCTGAGGTGCTCCCAAGCGTTGGAGCGGGTATTTTAATCTAAATGCCAGAAGAACAGATC
The DNA here is from genome assembly GCA_023653785.1 of Ophioderma brevispina. Lineage (NCBI taxonomy): Eukaryota > Metazoa > Echinodermata > Ophiuroidea > Amphilepidida > Ophiodermatidae > Ophioderma > Ophioderma brevispina. The sequence goes on along the minus strand of JAMKCH010021794.1, from coordinate 21,541 downwards.
TCCCAGATGTAGATATTCATTTGCAATAAGGTGGTTCCCCAGCTTGCTATATTCGTCAGATCTAATAGGATTAGAGCAAAAACATTTGTAAACAAGAAATGTCAAAATCTTTCAATAAGAGTTACAGAGGTGCACGTACCATCATTATCTGACGAAATCTGGCGTGTTGGAGCGCAGTTAAAAATTTAAGTGCTTGAGCCGTTAGAAGTCAGTTTGGTCCCAAGATAACTTTCTAGACTTGGGCGATCTTTAATGGTGATATAATCAGCAAGTGAAGGACTTAGACCAGGCCTCTTCACTCCATGCAATAGATGAGATTTCATCAGAGATGCGGTGATTGAATTAGCCCAGAGAGTGGATCAAATGGGGGTTCCCCGGTTTCGCGCATCCAATAATGTCACCTAGGGCTAAATCGCAATGCTAAGAGGCATTGTGAGTGCGTCCAAAAATTTGAATTTGTGAAACGCAAGTGTCGAAAAATCACAATCAAGACTCTGAGCATAGTGAGTAAGAGGAGTTTGGGCCACCGATGTTCATTTTCATATCCCCAATTACCCTCGAGAGTATTAGCTTGTGATATTATGCAATGGGGAAAGGGGAGTCCAACCAAGATCGCCATAAAGCGCAGCACGCGGCGTGTTACGCGATGCTTTCAGAATATGTCGCGCCATTTGTAACTGGAGATTTTCAATCTTTCGGATCTGGATCTGGCTATTACAAGTCCACCCAGCGCATGCATAATGATGACGGTTAAGCGGCAATCGTCTCCACCGGGATGTCCCCATAATAGACCCGGTTTTTTTAAAATCGTCACGTTAGCATTAATTGATTATATTAAGCAATTAATCTATTCCCCTTCTATAAAACCTCATCAATATGAGTGTGATCGGAGAGAGATGACGAGAAATATTAAAACCTAAGTATTATAGGACTCAACTCCGAAATTAATTGTCCCCAAGTGGTCCACAATTATTGTTGTCAATCTCTGGCGGTAATTAGGACTTGTGGACTTATCGTGATTAAAACTCAACTTCCATTTATTGGCAAAATCGGCAGCTAAGTTTAACATACCTATTAAGTTCATTTTCGTCATTAGCCAGTAAAACAATGTCATCTGCACCAAAAGAGGCTCCCCACCAAACATTATGAATTCTAACCCCGATATCATGAGCCCTGAGTAATTTGGTGAATTCGTTGATAAAAAGAGAGAATAAAACCGGCGACGGACACAACCTTGTTTCACCCTGTCAGAATTCGAAAGAAGAATCACGTTAGTAAGGTCCCAAATTTAACCTGCGCTTTGACATTATCATAGAGTTGCATCAAACCAAATCTCCAAATTCTACCCTCTAACCCCGTATCCACGTTGCCCCGCAAGAAGGCCAATCTCTCCAAACTGTGGCAAAGCTTTTCGGAAGTCAGGAAGGCCATGAAAGGTTTTTGTACCATCGGAAGACGACACGCAGCGATGCTTTTGAGGGTACAATGTGATCGTCGCAGCGATAAGATGAGCGGAACCCTCCCTGGACTTCTGATAGGGCATTTGTACTTATCAAGGGGAAGTTGGAGATAGTCATGCAAATAATCTATTGAAGATTTTGGCCCAAACAATGAGGTCAAGGAACATACCCCTGTAATTGTTCAAATCCTTAGGGTCACCCTCTTAAGAATAGGAACAGTGATACCCCGATTCCATTCCTCGGGACAATTTAAAAAGAATAAATTTTCTAAAAATATCCAAAAAGCGGACGATTTAAGCATTCGCCCCCGTTTTTTAAGAGCTGTGTGTAATACAATCATCCCCGGGGACTTAACGTATGTTCTTGGCCAACTTCGCGCTTCAGGTAATATATCCATGTTAATATCTACATCATAAAATCGTTATCATCTTCTCATCAATGATGGTGGTTTACCTCTGAGTGTGTAACCAACCTTTTAATCTTAGTGCTCAAGGAAATAATCGTTGGTATATTGATATCCAAATGCATTTTACCAAGAGTACGCCAATACTGAAGGATCGTCTGGTTCATTTTCTTCCTATCGAAGTTATATCATCAGGGGATCTCTGAATTTTAATGCAATTAAACATTGGAATTATCTTTGTTGTTATTACCCTTCAAAACTTTCACAGAAAATCACTGCACGAAGGCCCCGCCCTTATTGCTATATTAATAGATCGGTTACCCGCAGTTCAGTGTTTTATTCATAATCAGCTGTTTACATTGGAACCGCTTTTCTTGATAATCTTGCCAAAGAACATCCCAAAGTCTTTTGTCGATTTGTTCACTCTCGCCCAACGCCTATGCAATCTAGCGGCATTTCTGCGACCATTATACCCTGCTCAATTACTAGCATCAAACCCATGAATTGCGCTGGACTTTAGATTCTTTCAACCCTTACTCCCTCAGTCGCTTGCCGCCAGGACGTTGCTTTTCCAAGCGTTCCACAAAGTGTCAGGATCATCAAACGAATCAATACCCATCATTGAAATTAATTCGTAGAAGATCCCGATAAGGTGTGAAATCCTGGTCTTTCTATGTCCCAATAGAACTTATAACCGGTATTGTCACGCTCTTGGCATAAACAGGACTTGCAAACACATGTAATAACAAGACATTGTGATCGCTGCCTAAGCCGTATTTACGATCCTCAATCAATAATAACTTCATGGAAACATAATCAAGGAGATGTTTGAAACAGCATGTATCAATAGTACTTTGAAGATTACCCCGGCACCAAACTTTCTTCCTCGGTAATTTTGCCATAGCAGTTCCTATGGCGATTTAAAATTGATAAATTGCATCGTCCAGAAAGAAATTAGCACAACCACACCATTTGAGTTCAAAACTGGATCTCCATTGCTAATTGCTCGGCCAATACGAGCCTTGTCAGTCACCATAATTAAAATACGTGGATTCATCCTCTTCATTCTCAAGACGCAAAACTTCGACAAGAGTTGGACAATACTTTATCAGTTGCGTCATGATCAGTTCCCGCGACATGCGGAAATAGGAAACAGCAATGTGTAATGGTTGATACTACCAATGCAAAATTTGACAATTCATTGGCAGAGTTGGTGATGCAAATAAGACAGTCTCAAGTGGTCTCAAGAAGACAGTCTCAATTGGTGTCCAGTGAAGTACACAAACAAGAGATGATTCATGAGGGGAAGGAAAATTTCAAGGGTGTGAAGATTCCTCCAAGTGTGTCCACACAGCTCCAGTTTTAGTAAAAATGATGACTGAAAAGTTTATAAAATCCATTAAAAGTTTAGTGCCTAAATCACATCAAAATCCAACGAAATGTATATCACCAGATGGAGAAAGCTTAGCTCTTCCTCCCATATAAAATTAGGTACAGACAATGACATATCCAAGACAGATACAAATGTTGAAGAGAGATGTGCACACTGAGGTGCAGCACTCAACAACAAACCCTAATAAATACATGTTAAAAACAGTTTAAAAGACGATTGCTTAACAAATGACCCCTTGTTCGATGTCACTTCGTAATTCAAGAAGAAAACTTTACTGTCCATGAGTGTGCGAATTGAGTCCAGGTACCCACGATCACGACTTCTGAATGCTGCTACTCACATGATCCAAAACCCCGCGAATAGCTGACGCAGTCTGTAATTTCGTAAAATTCGTAGGGAAATAGCTCTAAAACCTGGTCTCAGATGTTCTAAGCTGTCAAAGGATGTCAAGGGTAGTCATTTGCCAACTATCAGGAAACATTTGGCAAAGTAAGTGTAAAGAAGTAAAAAGTCGGAGCCCCGCCTGGAAACTGCATGGCTGGTTGGTGGTGGTGGACATTAAACTTTTCGAACAAGCCCAAAACCTTAAAGAGGTTACCAAGAGACATGAGGACATTTCAGAAAAAAGGCCCTCAATTTTTTTTGAACCCCTGGTTTGGCACATGGAATGCTACCAATGTATTAGATCACACCTGAAGTAATAAGGAGAAATACGCCCTCTTTTGTAATAAGATGATGATCTAGTAATTATGTCGTGCACGAATGAAATTCAAGCCATGGTTTTCTATATGGATGATTACGATAGCAAGCATAAGTTCAAAACAAGGTTTTGCGGTTTTCTTTTGTACTTGGTTGTCCAATAAACTTCGAAAATTCTTGGTAGGTGGTCTACAACAGCTCCGTGCAATTGAGAGAAATTTGTATCTCAAAAAATATCCTCCTGGCACTTTAAGCATATTTGCGAATGAGAAAATCTGAACGTTGATTGGAAAGAGGATTTAGTGGGTTGTATCAAACTTGACCCCACCAAGTTTTTACAATTCATTAAAGTAAATTAGCACATTTTTGAAGAGCGCCCCCAATTTTTCAAAAATTTGGAGATTTTACACCGTTGATTGGTAACTGGTAGTAAACTATACCTGTAATGGTAAGCTGGAAATGTCTATGTGTCACAAACGAAGGAATTTGTAAAGAATATTATATCGGGGATCCCGGATAAGAATAAACGGCTGCCTGGAAACGGCCTTTTCCCCAATGTGAAATAGCAGGGAAATAGCGCCCATGTACGTGTCTACGCTCATTTTTTTCCATTAGTGTTTTAATAGTTCAGGCAGGCCAATTAGAGGTTTTTTATCGAGGTGGCCCTACTTTCATCATGGACGGACATAAACGTAGCATTTCCGTCTGCCGATCTGTCCAATCTGGGATCCCCAATTCTAATTACCAAAATCGCCTTATTTTTGATAAATACGCATTTAAGCATTCTCGTTCGCAGGTATTATAGTTTCCTAGGAAATACAAGTAACTGCACAAATATCAAATTTTGAAAATTGGGGGCGCTCTTCAAAAATGGCGCTAATATTGCGTTAATGTTACATTATCCATTACAGCCGGTCAGAACTATGACATCGACCAGAGCCTAACCATCACCAAAGGAGAGCTGCGACGGGTGCTAGATAGACTATTGCTTGCCATTGACAACAGAACAGTTTGATGCTGTGATAGTCAAGGTGCCCATGAACACCAATGGCACCATCACCTACTGTACCTTCTTGATAGGTTGCTGGTACAGGAGACGGGTTCCAGAGATTCCCTTGGAAAATGGCTCTGGACACAGTATTTGTCAATGTTTGTCAACTCATACTCATCGTTTCTTGGACATAACATGGGAGAGGTTTTTTTTGTTCTGGCGTTATCGAAGTTGGTGATGTTGCTTCGGATGGAGCTCTCCCGACGATGGAAAATGGAGCGTAGACGTAAGATTTGATCACTTGTGTGAACTGCGCTTAAGTGCAATCTGATAGTGTGTTCTTATGGTGGTCTAAGTGGGGTCGTACAAAGCAACATGTCCAACAAACTAATGAGCCAGAGTATAGCGCTGAGATTTCTCCACCTTTGCACGAGTCGCCATTTGGCCAGGGAGAAGCCTCGCACTTGACACTGGAATAGATCGTGTTATATAAACAACACATTCATCTCTTGCAGGCCTTGGTTTGTTTAAAGAATCAAAATTTACTACTTTGCGTGTGCTTTCGATTCATAAGTGCTGCCAGTCCGAGGCTCTCCCCGCACATGTGACACCGTGCAAGAGTATGGTTCCGTAAGGTGACCCATTCTGACCCACTTTTTCTGGCACACTTATGAATTGGAAGAACCTTTCATGGAATAACCCACATGTTAATTTTGTTTAAAAAAAAAAAAAATGTGTCAGAAAAAGTGGGTCAGATGTGCCACCAACATATGGAAACACCAACATTCATATTAAAAAAACCTGTATTCCTATGTTACATGAGTGTGTGTTGCCTAATTGTGATGAACCAACTTGTCGTGAGAAGGTCGTAAGTGCAATAGCTGCCATGTGATGCATCTGTGTGCTGTTATGTATTAGGGTGACTTTCCTTGAGTGAGTGGCTTTTGAAACGGTTCTTCAGGGGACTGTCTCTCCTGAAGAACCATGTCAAGAACCACTGACCAAAGACTTGGAATAATAGTATGTTTCATGGGAATTTCTGATAAATGGCAGCTATTGCACTTATGACCTTGTAGCTCTCACACGGCAAACTGTTCATGAAACTAGTTCTGGAAGCATGCTCTACATGATGCCTGCTGGGATGCTTTACCAAAGGTCATATGAGGTCAAGTTGTAAGATAGGTTGAAAATGTAAAATTGACCTGAATTAAAAAGTTGGAAGCAAACTTGATTTATGGATATTACACACAAACCCTCATTTGTTTATGTGGTCAAAGGTCACATGGCAAGGTCAAAGGTCATATGAGGCCTATCATTCACAAACCACGACAGCAGGCGACACAAGTGGTCCGAGGACCGGGACATTTTTGAATAGACAAATCACAGTGTCTTGCAGGGTTATAGCCAGGCCAAATTGAGTGCCAGGTAAATTACCGGCAGTTGGAAATTCACTTGGTTATAAGCCAATATTGCGATCTCTTGTACTTTATTGAGATTTTGTGACAGTCGTGTAGGCAAGTTTAAATAGCTTACTGCTGGTCAATTAAGTCTGTGGCCGGCAACTCCGTCCGGCGTAGCTATAACACTGGTGTCTTGGAATCCAAATGATATCAAGAAGGACCGATTGGCCAATAATAGGAATGTTAATTGAATGGAGCATCAATATACAGCCTGTCTCAAAAAAAATGGTACAATCAAAAACAGGTTGATCTCAATATAAGTAAGTCGTTTTGTACATCACATTAAAGAGAAAAGACCAGGCTTTCCGGTATTTTTTGTTTCATCTCATTTGCTTGTTTCAATCAAGAGAGAACTCCACTTTACTGCGGAACACAAAAATCGAGTTTGTGCCACTTTCTGGTTGAGTGAAAACGGTGAAAGAATTAGTTAAACATAAGTTATTCACATTTGAACAGATAGGGAATTCTTTAAAAAGGGATTAACTTCATAAAGAAACTCTAAAAGACACGAAAACAGTTACGTAATGGTGAAAGTTATGATCAGTAAGTTCTGGCTTTAAGATAAAGTGAATAACATTCGACATACTAAGTTTGTTAGAAGAGAACCATGAGTGTACAGCAACCTGGAAGAGAGTTTTTATGGTCTTGAAGTATCATGAAACGTAAATTCCTACCAACAACTTGATTACTTTGCTTCCAAATTCAAATTTTATTGACTTCAACAATTAGTAAATGCACAAAGATAGTACAATATTTTTAAACCATTTCTTTGGATTTGGAGTATTTATTTTGGTTGCAATTACATTCCTTCTGGCATGATTTTAACAGATACCAGTTTTGTAATGAATTTAAAGTTCCATTTCGTTGACGTGCAATAAATATTTGTATTGCTTATTATTTATGATTAGAAGATATTTATCATTGAACTGATTATGTTGACTATTAAAACTTGTGTCGATAAAACTAGATGTACTTTGTTTACTTTAATCTGTGTTTTGTTTCTTTTGTCAAGTTGCAATCTTTTGTGAGCTTCAAGACAGCATGGCATAACTGCACGAAACAACTCTGCCCATTAATCAAAGTGGCACAAAATCAATTTTGGTGTATTGCAGTAAATTTATTATATCTCTGGATTGACAAAAGCAAATAAGTTGAAACAAACACCATTGCAAAGCCTGTTCTTTGTTCTTTAATATTATGCCAAGAAAGAATGACTTATTTTGAAATTTGATATTTAACCAATTTTTTTTTTCATACCCATGCGCAGCCTTCAGTTATTATCATTCATCATTCACCAGTGTGAAAATACATCCCCTTCTTTAGGGGTACTGATTCTATGAACAGATTACTGAACTGTGCCTTCAGTGGATGAGCATGTATGGCATCGGATACTTTGTTTGCAAGATAGGAGCTCAAACTGACATCTAGAAACTAAACTATTAGAGAACAAAGCTGTTTGAAAACAAAACAGTTAGGGAACAAAACATTTTAGGAACAAAGCTGTTAGGGAACAAATCTTTAAAAACAAAACTGGAACAAAATTTTATTCAAAACTGGTGGTGAACAAAAGTGCTTGGGTACAACACTTTGGGAACAAAACTGCTTGGAAGCAAAATTGCTTGGAACAAACTTTAGGAACAAAACTGTTTGCGAACAACTACTTATTGAATTAAAACTGTTCATGAAACAAACTGTTTGAAAGTATATTTTTAGACCAGGCGGTCTACGACCACAAGTCTCTGCCTGCTTTCGCGTATGCTGTAAGACAAAGAGCATCACACCAGATTGCAACTGTATGAGTAAAGGGTGCTCCCAAAACGTTGTGCAAGGCAGATCCAGTGGAGGATTGCAGATTCCCCATCCCCCCACAACACCCAAACACCACACCCCCCTACGCAACAACCCCACCTCACCCCTCCCCAACACCCGCACCCCACCCCTCCCTAAAAACAACACCCTGCAACACCCCACAATGCCCTGTAACACCCCACTCCCTCCACACTCTCGCAACACCCCCACCCTCTCCCCCAACACCCCCAACAACCCCACCACCCCAACCCCAACCCCACCACCCCACCCCACCCCTCCAGCACCCCACCTCCCCATCGTCACCCCGCAGACACCCCCCCCTACCCCAACAAACCACAACACCCGTCCCCCTCCTCCAACACCCCCCAACAACCCCCCCCGACCCCAACACCCCTCAACACCCCACCCCAACACCCCTCAACCCTCCACCCGCTCACCACCCCTCAGACACCCATCCTCCTCCCAACACCCTTCCCAAAACCAAAATCCCCCCCCCCCGCTTCCCCAAACCCTTCCTCCAAGGCACTACCCCCCCCCCTCCCTCAACATCCCTGTCCACATCCCCACCCCATCCCCAATCACCCCTCAACACTCCATCCCCACTCCACCCGCCTCCCCAACACGCCCACCCCCCACCTTCAACTCCCCCTCCCCACCCCCCCCCTCCGCAAACACCCTTCACGCACCCCCCTCCACCCCTTCCCCACCACGCCCCACCCACTCCCGCTTCCCCTTCCCCCCCCTCCCCCGACACGCCTCCACACCCTTCACCTCCCCCCGCCCCCCTCCCCCCCCCCCTTCCACCACCCCCCCCCTCCCGTTCCCCACACCCCCCCACCACTCCCCCCTCCTCCCCACACCCCACCCCCTCCCCCACCCCCCTTCACCCCCCCCCGTCTCCCCCCCCCACCCCCTCCCCACCAAGCGTCCCACCGTCCTCACCAAAACCGCTCCCCCCATCCCCCCTCCCGCCGCCTCAACCACCCCTCCCCCCCCCCCCTGCCACCGCCGTCCCCCTCCGCCTCCCCCCTTCCCCCCACCCCCCTTGCCCTCCCCCCCCGCCGCTGTCCCCCCCCCCCAGCCCCCTCCGACCCCTACCCCTCACCTCTCCCCCTTCCCCACCCAGCGCCTGCCGCCGCCCTCAACACCCCATCCCCTCCCCAACACCCCACCCCCTCCCCAACCCCCCTCAGACACCCACCTCCTCACACCCCCACCACACCGTTTCCGACACCCTCCCCTTAACAACACACACCCGCAGCCCCGCTCTCCACCACCCCTCATCCGCGACCCACCCTCCCCAACTCCCTGATGCACACACCCGACCCCCCTCTTCCCCGGCCCCAACGACGGCCACCCCCCCACTCCCCACCCTCTCAACCAACGCCTGCACCCCCCTCCCCAACACCCTCACCCAACACCCCTCAACACCATCCCTCCACCCCTCCCCAACACCCCAACCTCCCCTCCCCACCCCTCCCAACCTCCCCCAACGACACCCTCAACTACCACCCCACTCCCTTCCCCACACCCCACAACAGCCCCACCACAGCCCCCAACACCCCTCAACACTCCCCCCCTCCAACACCCCTCAATACCACCCCCTCCCCAACACCCCCCTCAATAACCCACCCCCCCCCACATCCCACCCCCAACACCACAACCCCACCAACCTCATCCAACTCCCTCTCAACACCCCTACCCCCTCCCTTCCCAACACCCCTTAACACCCCGATCCGACCTTCCTCATCTGCTCCCACCCCTCAACCCCCGCCCACTCCACCAACCCCCTCACCCCTCGCGCACCGACCCCACCCCTCCCCCCGCCCCCTCCGCGCACCCCCCCCTCCCCCCACCCCTCCACACCCCCACCCCCCTCCCCACGCCCCTCCCGCCCCCCCCCCCTCCCCCACACCCAGATGCACACGCCCCCCCCTCCCCCTCACCCCCGCCCACAACCGCCCACCCCTCCCCAACACCCTCAATACCCCACCCCTCCCAATCTCCCTCAACACCCAACACCTCCCAACTCCCGGCATACCCGCATCCCCCTCCCCAACAACCCGCAACAACCCCACCCCAACCCACCTCCCCAACAACCCCACCCCCTTCTCCCAACACCCCACCCCGCAACACCCACACCCCCCCACCCCCCACCCCCCCTCATCCCCCAACACCCCTCCCCACTCCCCCCCACAACACTCCATCCCACCCCCCTCTCCAACACCCTTCCACCCCCCACCCCCTCCCCAACCCCCCCAACACTCCCCCCACCTCCCCTCAACCCCTCGCCCCCCCCCCCTCAACACCCCACCCCCCTGCCCCCCTTTTTTTTAATTTTTAAACAAAACACCCCCCAATACCCACACCCCTTCCCCCCCAACGTGGGCCCCCCCCATATCCTCATCCCCTTGTGATCCCTACCACACTCCCCACCCCCCTCCCCACCCCCTCCCCAGCCCCTCCCCCCTACCCCCCTCGCTTCTCGCTTTGCCCTCATCCATATTTCATATCCAATGTACGTTTAAGCTATACAGCAATTACACATATTGTATTATGATCATTGCATCCCAAATGTCCCCTTTTGGGGCCACATCACTTTAACCGAATTATGATTCACACAAAAGAAGTAATTCCAGACTAGTCTTTTCTGATTGACAAATTTTGCTATCCGAGTACCGTTCCCACGATACAAGCAATTAATGCATTTTTAAATTAGCTCATTTACATAACTAAGCCGCATAATATATCACTGTTCAAATGGCAAAAAAGATCACACCATACAAGGCTTTCAATTCAGTGAGGATTTTGTGTATACCGAGGTAACCGTTTAAAAAATATAGCAATTACGGCGATTTGGCATATTATTAGCTCATTTGCATACCTAATTAACCCAAAATACTCCCAAAATCTAATGAGGGTCGAGAAGTCTTCAACCCCGCTTCCTTACACAAGTTACAATCATTATATGCCTTACGGAACTCTAGGTAACTTGTATAACACAGCTTTTTTTCTTAAATTATGCAAATTAGACAATTGCATATTTTATATGCCCAAATGCCACTTTGGCCCATATGATTCCACAAAGGACACATTGCATAGTATTCTTTCATGGCAGCGAAGAATTTTGCCTATCCGATGTACTGTTTTTTTTTTTTTTTAATTCACAATTTAATTATCTCATTTGCATACCGAAGGCCAGCGCATATATCACAACACTTTCAAATTGTTGCAAAAAGGCCACCCATTATAAGCTTTCATGCAGTGAAGGAATTTTCCGTATCCGATGTACGTTTCAAATTATAGCAGACGCTGATTTTTGCATATTACTTTGCTCATTGGCATACTTATTTGCCGAAATCACCCCGAAATCTAATCATTTTGAGGATCTTCTCCAGCTCGCTCCCTTCCACCATTACATCATCATATGCCTTCGGAACGCCAGAAAACTTGTAAACACGCCTTGCAGGGCAAAATTTTCATAAAGGTTAAATGCAAATTTAGATAACTTAGTATTCGCATATTTTCGCCCAAAATCTAATCAGGTCGAGAACTCGTGGACCCGCGTCTTTCCACCAAGTACATCATCGTCGCCTTACGGAACGCCAATAAATCGTACACAGCACTGAACGCGACGGCGGGCAGACCACGCGATGACAGACAGACAGACAGAAAGTGATTACTAATCTCTCCGAACAAATTCCCGGCAAGACAAAAAAGAATAACACAATAGAAGTTTGAATTGCTGTGAAGTGAGAATGTCTTTTTAACACCTTCCACACTGCAGATACAGTTACACCAAGTCTCCACAAGACATGGGCATTGATGTGTTGGAGAGGCAACTGAAAGAGAAGATAGTGGCTAATAGCAAAAACTTTATTAAAGCACTGCATCTGTTTGACTACAACCGAGATGGGCGCATCCAGAAGCATGAGATGAGGAAGGTTATTGAGAATTATGCGTTCAGGTTGAGTGATGAACAGTATGACAGGTAAGACCAGCTTATTGGGTTTGTTTGAGGGTTGAGGGTTGGTCAGTCAGATTTTTTTTCAGATTTTCACAATATTTTACTCTAAAATGAATACAACATGCTTCTATTTAAAAGCTTTTTTTCAATAGCATAGCAAAGATCTTTTATTTTACTTGTTGTAGTTGTTTTGTTTTGATATTTTTTCCATCTTTGTGTTGGTAACAAAATTTTTTTTTAATTATTGGTGAAAATCATGGGTCAGTTGGCAGAATTAAAAAAAAAAATGTGCTAATTGCATAAAAATTTTTGAGTCAGCAATTTTTTTTAGGGTCAGTCGGGTTATGGCAAACAAGAAAAAAATATGTCAAATTTTCTCAATTTCACTTATTATTGTTATTGCTTTTGTGCTATCAATTAATTGTGCTTGTTCTAATCATCTTTGGGACCCCCTGAAGTAGTATTAATTGTGAGATCAGATGAAAGGCCATATTTTTCTCATTGTCCTCCTGAAATTTGAGCTTTCAAATCCATTTCTTTCCAAAGATATACTCTGTCCAGCCAAAGTATGAAGCAACAGTGCTGGCGTAGGCAAAGCACAAGCGCACTGCAACTGAAAGGCGGTACTGGGTACACGCACACATCATCACTTCATACTTCAGGCAGGACAAAGTATAGGGACAGACACTACCAATTTATGGATAACCATCAGTATTAGCACAGTAGGGAATAGGGCATTGCAATATGCATATTGCTTCTACCATCAAAACTGTAGGTTTGTTTCCCAAGTAGAGAATATGATAGACATAAACCAGAATAAGTACCTTTAAGAAGAAATTTTCAGCAATTTACAAACAAAAAGAAGTAACTTTCTGAAAAGTTTAAAACGTTAACTGGACATAATCTGTGCACTTTTGCATACCTCATTGTGTGCACTGAATTCTCATGCAGTTTGATGCACTGTTTTGGAAGGAATGAGGGCCTATGTTCCAAAATAAATGTAAATGTTGCACCCACAAGCAGAGTGCCCATCTCGGTGTCTCTTTCATTTCGGTCAGACTCCAGCATATAATAATGTTGGTGTTGGGGGGGGGGGGGAAAAAAAAAAAAAAAAAAAAAAAAAAAAAAAAAAAAAAAAAAAAAAAAAAAAAAAAAAAAAAAAAAAAAAAAAAAAAAAAAAAAAAAAAAAAAAAAAAAAAAAAAATTTGCATTCCCAGCATATGCCAGTATCCATTTATACTCCTGGATGGAGAGAGGCAGGCGAGGTAAAATGCCTTGCCCAAGTGCACAACACATTGGCGACAGTGGGGCTCGAACCCACAACCTTATGTTTATCAGATGAACGCTGATCCAACCACACCATATGTGTTTCAATCATCCAGCTAATAATAAATTAGAATAGCAATTACTAAGCATTGTCATTTGCGACTTAAAATGAGCATAAAAGTTGCTGAGATATTTCAGATTTGAAATGCTCAAAACATAAGCTTTTAAAATGACTGTTCATTGAAAAACAATCCATGGTAATATGTGTGTGTGTGTGCACGCATGTCTAAAAGGTGCTGAGATATTTCAGATTTGAAATGCTCAAAACATCAGCTTTTAAAATGACTGTTCCTTGAAAAACAATCCATGGTAATGTGTGTGTGTGTGTGCTTGTGTGTGTGACCACAATATTACGCTCATTTTATTGTGTTGTATGTTTGTGTTTTGTAGGTTATGGTCCCGTTATGATTTCCATCACAGTGGAGTTATCAACTATCATGAATTCCTGCAAAAGTTAGGGATCAATGTCAAGAGGCACCAAAATACATTCCCAGAGTCCACTAAACTCAGTAAGTCTTGTGTACAATTAAGCAAACAGTTAGGCAACCAAGTACTCAATGATAACCAAAAAAATCTCAGGTTTTTATTTTATTAAGGATTAGGATAATTCCATGAATTTGTCAAATAACAGGGATAAGTTTGTAGAGAAGAGAGTTAAAAGTTATGTAAAAGGTGAAAAATATCACTTAAAGGCCGACTCAGATATTTCCCAAGGAGTGCGCCCTCAGTTTTCAAACAAATTGTGCTTTTTGCATGTATATAATTCTTGGCCATATACTAATCACTGTGAAATAGCTAAGCTCAATTCAAGTCCTTCATATATAGAAAGTCACAACTTTGTCATTTGTTATACACAGTATCCTATGGCACTCTTACAGTATACATAAATGTTTACTCTATCAAAACAAAAAAAATCTGATTGATCTCAAACTTTGGAATTGGGCATTTTAGGTGACTGTCTTTAGTTCTAGTTTACTATTATAAATTATACACAAAAAGTTGTATTTCAAAATATCTGAGTCAGCCTTTAAGTAGATTACACCTGTGGACATCTTAAAACTGGTGATGAGAAAACCAAATGTTTAAGTAATATGACAAGAAGATTGCAATTAGAGCGTTAAGAGATTGCACTTGGGTCAGGGACAGTGCTTTACTACTGGCTAATTGATTGGTTATTAAGAGAGTTGTATGATGTTATTAGCCAATCAGAGATGTGGTAAGAAAAGCTTAAAGGTGCATGTAATTGTATAGAACATATGATTAGATTGGTTGACTTTAAAGTAAAAAATGGCCCGGGGGGCCACTTGTATTCAAAGGTGGATATGATGCGTGAACAAGAAAACGCGTAAAAAGGGTGTCTTTTTTCCAACAGGCGATGTACGCGCGTACATCGTTTAGGGTGTCAAAAACAGCAAAATATGGAAAAAAGGGTATGTTTTTTTCCTAACCCTGAAATTGTTATGTTATATCTCATTAAGTAGGGATCAAAATCATCCAAAATATTGTAATCGGAACTTGGGAAGTAAAGCAAAGCAAGATAATAAAGGATATATTAACAATTCAGTGCACTGCGTACTTGTTTAAGGTAACATAAACAGATAAAAATACTTGTTTAGGGTATATTTTAGCTTGTTTTTTAGTCGGTGAAAATACATGTTTAGGGTGCATTTTGAAAGTCCATGTTCACGCATCATATCCACCTTTGAATACAAGTGGCCCCCCTGGGAAAAATGGTCAGTCACTGAAATAAAGGCATGCTCTAAGCTTTGCTTTTTCCAGATAGTATGTCCCTAAGGTTTCTCAGACTTTCTTAATTTTTCTTGATGCAAGTGTTTTAGGGATAAAAACATCTTGTGTACATGATAAAATAATCGTAAAGTACCAACTCAATTGTTGGTGAAATATAACTATGATTATAGAGAGCTTTCTCCTTCTCTCCTTATATCTGGCTATGCCCTTTCTGCCTTTGTTGTATAGTTTACAATTTTGAATGGCAAGTGTATCTTTTCAACACAGAATCTCATTCCGAGCAGCTTCAAGACAGAGCCAAGCAGGTGGAGAGGCTGGCTGTGATAAACCGATCCGATGAGGCTGTAAAAGGGTTAAACTATCAACAAATTGAAGCTGAACTTAGAAAGAGGGTAAGGAGAGGGACAAAATGTAGCCCTTTTTGTAAAAATGACATGATATCAAGCAAAGCTGCTTTTATAACATTCTTAAAAAGACTTTCCTTTTTGGCTTCAACAACATGTTGTGGAGGGCCTATACTATGTGATAGATGCCTGTCTGGATGTGTGAATGCCTGGATAGATGTCAACATAGAACATTCATTAATCCATTTTACAGACCAAACTGATTAGTCAGTGAACTTCAAATGTGGCACAGCGATAGAAGAAGATAAGGTCATGTGCTGTATACTTTTTGGACAGGTTATGAATATTGATGAGCTGATTTACATATTTCCAAGAAAATTCATTAATCGACAACAGGCTAAACTGAAGAGTCAATATACTTATAGTGTGACTCAGTGATAGAACATGATACGGTCATGTGCTGTATACTTTTTGGACAGGTTATGAATATTAATGAGCTCATTTGCATATTTTCAATAAATGTGATTAAACCACAGTTGTGGGGGCCATCTTACTTATGCACCACATAAGTCTTGTTTTAAAAGGCATCACTACGCCAAGCTTTGTTTAGCACCCTCACTTGGTCGATGGTTGCAGCCATGTTGCCAACAAATAAGGCCTAAAAAAAATGTTTGTTTGCCCTTTTGGCCTGAAAATCGGGAGGGTCAGTCGGTCGATTTTTAAAAAAAATACAAGACAGAGGAGAAATGCAATGGCATCAAATTTTATGTTATCTAAACAAGTTTAAACGTCTTTCAAAACAACAAAATAAGTGTCTGGTGGACATTGATTCACCGCGACAACATTCTGCCAAGGGCCATACCTTTTCGAACTGTAACACGAATACTTTGTATCTAGTAAGTTCTGGTACAAACTATCAAATGTCGCATCCAAATTGACAGATGCGACGTATGCGACATGGTAAAATACAATGTAAGCACCGTATTTTGCTGTGAAAAGCACAGCATAGCTGTCAGATGCCATCTTTAAATCACAAGCAAATTTGACAATATTGTACCACATATTTCATGGACGATATTAAAAATAATATCTAACAATGTGTCAAAAATATCAAATTTAATTGATCCTTTTTATGAAAACACCCTTTATATCAGAAGTTGCAAACCCACCCTTTTGTTGAGTCGCCATGCCATGTCCAAAACACACCTATCGATGGTGGTCGAATTCAGCTACTCTACCTCTCCAGAACAGTGCATTTCTAGTATTAGGACCGTGCACTAAGGCTCAGACTGCATGGCTAATAAAATAGGCGTGGCTAAGGTCAATTATGTTGTCAATAATACTAATACGTACCCTGATTGGTTAATCATATAGTCTGACAATTGTAGGTACAGTATTTTAATGTTTTGTATCATGAAAGCGACATGTTTTTTACGAAATTTACTTCTTTCTAGGAAGCTTTTTGCCGTTCATATTAAAATGTGCAATCATACTACCGGAGAATGCTTGGAATTGGTTTGCCCCGAGCTTTGGGGGGGGGGGGTTGTACTACAGGATATTGGTTTAAAATTAATTTTGGAGTAGTTTAATTTGTACTTTAAATTGTTTTTCTTCTAAATCCGAATTTTAAAAATTTAAAAAAAAAAAAAGCGACCCCTGATTTCCAATTTTTTTGGGTCGGTCGGAAAAAGGCAAACAAACCTTTTTTTAAGGCCTAAAGCAGGTGTGCGATGGAATGCTAGAATTTTATCAGATTATACAGTGTGTCTCACAAAATGGCACCGTATTTTAAGTTTTATAAAAGTGACCAAATGACTAAAAATGCCATGTAATAGCCATTCATACTAGAGTCCCTCAATGCCACATGCATTACACTGCCAATCAAATTGCACGCATAAAATCATTTGAGGCCTTTAATGCGTACTATTGAATGACACGATTTTGCTACCTTGCCAGCTAAACAGGGATTTAAAATGTGATGTGGTTCAATTGTTTCTACTTTTCCTGGGGAAATGAAAACATTGTTCAATTAGTACTCTTGTGACTCTTGGTATTTACAAAACAGGGAACTGAAGTCTGTAAGTTTACGCTAGCAACCCGGCAGAAGATAATCAGCATTTCCTGCAAAAGGACATAGCGTACATGTCGCCGGAAGCCATTTTCAGTCGCACCACGGTGTCACTATGCTACTAGCAGCCCGTGTCCCAGGCATAACAATTTACTATTTCGGTGTCAGACGGGTACGGGCAGGAGGCAAAAAGCTTAAAAACAATGAGGATTTATGCAGTTTCCCCGCATGTTTTACTATGCAAGACTTTCTGTAAAAACCAAAATGAATATTGAAATAATATTGAAGCAAAAAAAAAAAAGAAGAAAGAAAATGTTACTCTAAATTTTAAGAATTTCAGGTTGGTAAGAACTTTTTGGTAGGCCTAATGAAGTGCCCATTTGGACTGTCCCAGTTTAGTATATTCTATGCTTTGTAGAATGGAATCATCCAAATTTGCCTTTCTGTTACATGTATTTACTTGTGTTGAGAGCATGCCACGGGTAGGATATTCAAGGAGGTCCGCTGGTTTCAACCCGGTAGGGGTAGGCCACTATCGGGGATTTAATCGATACTAAAGTCTGGATTTTATTTGTATAAGAACTATTGATTAAAACAGAGTTTTCCGCAAATAAACCACAAGAAGATCCCGTCCTTCGGGAATATTCTATTGCTCAAAACATAGAGTTCCGCAATGACCGCGAGAATATCCTGTCCTTTGGAGGACGTTAGCCTCGGTCCCTATACAAGAGTCAATACCTGTACTGTTATCACAGTCAGTGTCCGAAGAGTAGGGTGGTAACCCTGATTGTCTTAAGCCGTCCTGGTCCATTTCGAGGGATACCCCTAGTAGAGTGGTTAACCACTGTTGGGTGTACTCTGAGGGCTCGGTCTCTAAATTTGTAATTATATATATATATATATATATATATATATTATATATTATCTATTATATTATATTATTTCTACAAATGGTATATTAGGGAGCATTTTAAAGAAGTCATTAGCTTATAATGAGCTGTTATCGTTATTTAAATATATTAATATTCATATCCTTTGTATTCTTAGTTGGATTACCCTTACATTTCATCAATTAATATTCATATCCTTTGACGGAATAAACCGCAATTCTAAAGGCAACGTTTAGGTGAGACAGAAAGTCCTCCCTAACGTATCATTAGTACCTAACAAAGACAAGTGTCTCCCAAAGGTGCGCTATAGGGTTATATATATATATATATATATAGACATACATTATATACATACACACTTTGTACAATCTGGCAGTCCCTTGTCCCAGAGCTTCCCAGACACTTTTTGTCTGAAAATGTATCAAGTTAAGCATTTGGCTTCGAATCTGTTGCATGGCCAAAATGGACATATGTCTATTTTTCAGATGCGTGAGAATATTGAATTTAAAGAAATCGTTATTTAACCTTCGATGCCAAGCAGACGGTTATGTAACTCTGGAAGATCTTAAGAGCATCCTGAATCACTTCACCGTGCCAATGTAGACCAGCCTTCTCAGAATCCCATGATCAGTAAGTCACTAGTTGTACCTAACATAGAAAATATCTATTATTTGGTGACACTATATGCTCCAGTAATATCTTGTTGTACTGTTCCAGTTAACTGGACTAATTAGCAGTATTAGACTTCTTTAACAACTTTAACAAATATTACCAAACATAATAAGTTTTCAAATGCAATGGGCTTGACAAATAAGTAAAAAACCGATGAGTTTTTAAAAAGGTTCTCACCCCCAAACACACTACCCCATTTTTCCCCCAGTAGTTTTCTTTCCCCCAACTTCCTGTCCCCAAAGAAAATTTGAGTGCTGTGCTGCCACTGATTAGTGCATTGCTTGACCCCTTCAAATATGTCCACCTTATCGGAATACCAGACCCCTCTCTATTTGTACATAAATATGGCTTCTGATGTAACCGTAGATTATTGTACAGTAGCCTACATGGGTTGACAAACTCACTATGGCTGTCGCAGTTCGCCAGATTTGAATGTAACGGCTGTCTCTGGATAAGAAGCCCAGTGTCAAAATGTCACAAGAACAGCCGTGTCAAGATAGAATGGCGGTGTCGCGTGTCACAAGTTTTGAATTTTACCCATGTAGACACCTCTACATTGACATCCAATCAGATTAAAAACTTGTTGTGACTTCTCCCACAAAAAGAGTATTTGCAAATCATTCAATCTCAGACCAAGCAAAAGTACAAATTCTTAGTCTTCGGCTGTCATAGAAATGGCGAAGGGTATGGTCGTAACGTCAATTGATTGATTAGGCGAATGAAAGTGGCAAAAGGTCCACTGTTGCTGACCCATTTTGGATAAAAAGTCCAAACGTAGAGAAAAATTGACAAGAAAAATTCCTTTTTGGAGATTTTAATTTTAGGGGTGGATAGGTCACTTTTGAAGTCCTGCCCCCCAAATAAATTCCTATGGCCATGTCAGGTCCCAATTAAACTCTTCCTTTAAGATATGTTCATCTTGATAACAAACAGAAAGTTCCTCATGGTCAGATTCTGTTGCCCATTTCTCTGGGGACTCAAAAAAATCACCATGATTTCAACCGTTGTTTGCATACACTTGCAATGTAGTTACTGCACCCTGAAGCAAGAGAATAGGGATAAAGGCACTATTAATGGTCTCCATATTTTTGGGAAAAGTCTTCCTTGCATTTATTTGAAGCACCATTAGTCAGTTAACATAAGCTAACATAGCTGCCAACCCTTCCTTGTTTTATTAGTAAATCATCCCTCTATGTTGAACATTCCAAATTGCAAAACATTGGATATCCTGATTTCTGAAAATTTCAAAATCTTGAATGTAATTGGCCAGAAAAGTCCTTGTGAAATATTTATGGGCTCCTGACCTCTCCTACAGTTTAAAAACCACTATGCCCGGTGTGTACTCCACTAGAGGCCTTAAAGTGGATACAAATAGCCATCACCCTTAAAGGCACTATCAGGATTTGCTAAATCAGAAAATCAAAAAAAATCATCAAAAATCAGATTTTTGCATTTTGGAACAAGTATAGGTATTCTAACATTACCTGGCAAGTGTAAGTCTTAGAAGCAAACCTAATAAGGACAAAATTGGATATTGTAGTCATTACTGTCCGTACGGGACATTACTAACAATATGTAAAATTAATGGGGATTAAATCTCCTGAAAAACATTGCTGTTTCTTCCTTTTTCGTCAACTTTTCAGTTGGAAAAACAAACTAACCTAATGGGAATCCTACAGACATATCCTTCACTTTTAAGATTATTCCTACAAATTTTAATATTTTTTATCTTTTGGGATAATCACTGATCGTGTCTTTAGGGCTTTTGTGATGAGGTGTTCATGGCTCATGCATTCTGATTTTGGGGTTCTAAATGTTGGCAGGTATGAAGTAAACAATAGACCTACAATCATGGAAAAAAATGTTTCAGACACTTTGTCCGATTTAGGGAAATATGACCCCCTCTCCCCCAAGGCAATGTTGATTCGAGTCATGTTGTCAGCAGCCACGTCAGGTCCCCCAACATGATTGATGGGGGTGGGGAAGAATTGGTAAAGGGAAGACCTCTGCTTTTAAAGAACAATGACTGCCAAATTCGTCTTAGTGTGGACTGGGAATGGTTCCAATATATTGCAACAAGTGTAGCAACTAATTTTTTCGAGGAATTGTAGCTTTTTGATACTAGGAGAGTTGTGATGGATGAATACCCTTAACTCTACACTTGTGTTCCAGTTTGTAGTAAACTAGTAATTGCAAGATTCATTTAGAGGATCAAAACATGTTACAGGTGGTTCATCACAAATCCACAACAATGCACATGGATGCGTCGCGTATTTTATCCCGCAGAGGGCGGCTGGTGCCACCCTCGCG